>JAJONR010012072.1:0-23379 GCA_029582245.1 Solanum etuberosum | reverse complement strand
TAATTGCCCCCCCCCCCCCCCCCCCCGGGCCCCTAGTGATACTTTACTTTTTGTTATTGGAAGAATCTTTACTATATGCCTTGTGTGTCTATTAAGTTCCTAAAGGTTGTTCTGGTCTTCTTTAGACAAAATGGTGTCCTGCTCCAGGGTGTGATTATGCAGTTGACTATATTGTTGGTAGTGGAAGCTATGATGTTACTTGCGGGTGCTCATATAGTTTCTGCTGGAATGTGAGTTGCAATGTTTGAACTTAACTACTTCATATAATGATAGTTGTTCTGTTTCTGCATTTCTGTAATCTGTATGAGTTACATATTTGCAGTGTACCGAGGAAACTCATCGCCCAGTTGATTGTGGAACTGTGTCTAAGTGGATTTTGAAGAACAGTGCAGAGTCTGAAAACATGAACTGGTATGTAGTATCAGATTTTATCATCCTGTCCTTCCCTTATCTTTTGTATTACTTGGTTTAGTTGGCTTTGGTAAATTAGTCTTGGAAGAGAGATGAAATAATTTGAGGATGGAGCTATTCTAGTTAGTACTTTCTCTGGTGAAATTGTTGCACCATAGATGGGTTTTAACCATCTTGGAGACGGAGGTGAAATTGGCTCATAATTTTAAATAGAACTTGCTGTAAATCATGTCTTCCTTATGTTGGGAAAAAATAGCAACCGTGGTAACAAAAGGCACAAAGGTAAAGTTGGAGCATAAAAAACTTGAAATTCCTGAAAGGGCTATAATGCAGCCATTTTCCTGCTCATAACTTATAAGAAAAGGTTTCTATTCTACTTTTGCATAGGTTTTTGATTCCAAATTTGCTTTCTGTGTGTTGGTAGTTTTTGTGTCATACTGAAGTTCGAATACATCTGGGAGTACGGAGGAGGTTCTATCTTTTTGAAAGAAGTAACTCCCTGTGACGGTCTCAAAGAGAACTTTGAAGTAATTTTAACCAGACTCATTTGTTGAAAGAGAAAATATGGTTATATTGATGTGTTCTTTTGATTTGAATATGTAAGCCTTTGATGATGGATATCATTACTAGTTACTTCCTGAAAAACCCTGGTAAAGTTGATCAAATAGCTACCAGGAAATTAATGTAGTACCACATGTCATGGACAGACCTTCCGCAAACAAAAGCTTGATATAAGTTGAGAAGGGTAGAGGGGTGAGCCCATTATCCATTGAGATTCGAACCTAAAACGCCATGATTTCTCTGTTATTGAAGAAAGATAATTATTCACCAAGTGAAGGTCAGGGTATAACATTAGCTTTCTTGGGCTATTGCCAAAAGTTCAGTAATTTTTTTTTGTGCTTTTTGCCCATTGCGACCCCTTTTTGGGATATAGTCATAAATTTGAAAGATGGGCAAAAACGTGCAATATACAAGAAGTGTAGCAGAAAATAGAAAACCTGGGCAAAATACATGATTTTCTATGAATAACACCCCATCATTTATACATATAGGGATCTCGTGGGTGCACCAAAAAGAAATAAAGGGAAAGGCTATTCCTCAAGTGTACAAGATCTTTCGCTATTCCCATCAGAAGTTCTCCTACTCATCTCTCTGCACGTGGTACACAAAGGTGCTAGAGGAGCAACATCCCACGTCCTGCATCTTCTTAAGGCCCTGCAAAACATTGTTTCTTTTGCAGTGCCCGTCTTCACCTGCTCTAGTCCTAACCATCTTAGAATTTACCACCACAAACAAGCCTTGATCCAGTAATTTAAAATGAGGGTCCATTGTCTACTCTATGTTTTGTGTCTCAAATAGGCTCATGTTTTAGTAGTTACTGTTCTATTTTTGTTGGACTTCAGTTTTTACCGTCCTTGATGTTGTCGAATCTGTATCATTTTGAGGTTTTTGAGATTTAGTTTTTTTTGCAATTTTAATTTCTGTATGGTGCCAACATATACCTGTTTTTTTTAAGTAACTGTTCATGCTTCAAAGCAGAGATATATTTGGTGTTATTAGAGCTGCTATTCTATACCATTATATTTGTGTATTTCATCTAAGCCTAAATTCCGTGTCCGTATTAAAGCTGCATTTTCTGGATATGCATACTGTTTCAACTTTCAATACGTGGAACTAAACATCATTATCGTGGTGACATTGCAGGATATTAGCTAATTCTAAGCCTTGTCCGAAATGCAAGCGGCCAATTGAGAAAAATCAGGGGTGCATGCATATCACATGCACACCACCCTGTAAATTTGAGTTTTGCTGGTAAGTGTATCAGCTATTTCCATGGAATTTATTTCAGTTCCTGATCCTAGCATATGCTGTAGTGTGAGCAATTTTTTCAGTCAGTCTGCTTCCATTTTTAACATTTTGCTTTGCTTACCATGCACACACCAAGCAGCAGGACTCCCCCACTGACGTTGTTGGATGTGTTTTATCTTGTCTACAGTCTATATAGCATAACTAATTGCTTGTTTCTAATGTTTGTTCTGCACCCCCCCCCCCCCCGCGCTTAAAAAAAACCATATCCAGTGTAGTAGTCCCACAAGTGGGGTCTGGTTTGGGGAGGGTGGTGGTACACAGTCTTACTCCTACCTTTGTGAAGGTTGAGAAGCTGTCTCCCAGATCTTGTTTCTTTATGATTCTTGTGAACTAAGAAATCTTTACAGGCTCTGCCTTGGCCCTTGGACGGATCACGGTGAGAGAACTGGTGGCTTTTATGCGTGCAACCGTTACGAGTCAGCAAAGCAAGATGGAGTGGTAAGATCTTTGCTCTATTAGTATTCTCTATTTTCAAGATTTATCTGCTAATTCAGTTCGTTAATCATAAGTTAGCTAATGTTTATTTGTTGTTTTTCTTCCAGTTTGATGAATCTGAAAAGAGGAGAGAGATGGCAAAAAATTCTTTAGAAAGATATACACATTACTATGAGCGATGGGCCACCAACCAGTCGGTAGGTTTAGGACACCTTTATTTTTGGTTGTTTCTCATTATCAGCTATCTCAACTTCTGTTAGGATAAGGATAATAGAAACAGAAGATTGGATTTTGCTCCTTTTTTTTTTTTTTGGAAACTGGTAACTTTTTGCTCATGTTCTTTCTAGATACTACTGCAATTCTTCTTTGTGACCTAAATTTGTGGTGATGGCTTCTTGCATGGATGATGGATAGAATTGTTATGCGACTTGGCACATGAAATTTTTATACATGATCTGTCAGCAGGCTTTCAGATAGTGTGGTTCTGGTTCTCATGACCTTGCTTTTGATATCATCAATTTAAATATAATAGCAAGAAAGTCTAATGTCCATGGGAATGTCTCAAATCATGGAATAGATGCTGCATAATTTCTGCTCCTTCCGGAGTCTATTATTACCAATCTAAAGATCTACTTATGCTATATGAAAGTGTAGGACTGGATGATGTAATGTCTCTATCAAGTTGCAATCTTATGCAATTGTCAGCATGAAGGTGACCTGTAGGACATCTCGATAGTTCCAACAACGGAACCTGTACATTCGAGATTGATTTTCCCATAATCTAATGGGATGAAAGAGTTCCGTGCATGGTGAATATAACTAAGGGAAAATAATTTATGTAACTAATTCTTATCCTCCAATTTTGTTTGGCATGCTTTCTGTTTTACTTTTTCCCAAAAATGACCTCTTTCCTTGATAGCAAAGTCAACCCAATCCAAAAAGATGTTTATCCCTTTTATGTTTATCTTCATATATGATACTAGATCCTTAGGAACGCAAGTCTGGGACTTGGATCTTCCTCATGACATTTATTCTTGTTTTACTATAATCATCTTTCCTGCTGTCTTCTCAAATCATCTTGTGCAGTGTGAAGGCACTAGAAACTTTTGCCCACTTGTGGGTCTGAATTGAAAAGTAATCATCCAGAAAAATAGTTCTCTTTTATGTCATGGGTTTGTTTCTATCTTCTCTGTTCCAGTAGTGAAACTTCTGTGCACGTCTTCATTGCTTTGCATATATTTCATGTTGAACTGGGCGAAGTCTGCATCCTGGGGATAGAGACTTAAGTAGTGTACAATTATGTTTCTTTGCCTCAAAAGGCCATTCCTTTTGTTTCTGATTCTTCTTATTTATTGGGAGAAGTCTCTCTATAGATGCTGCAGGATCGTTGTTTAACTGCTTACCTAATGTCAGTAATATCTTTTTTATGTCTTATTGCAGTCGCGGCAAAAGGCACTTTCAGATCTTCAGCAAATGCAAACAGTACATGTAAGAAAATTCCTTTTACATATAAAAAATATAAGTATCAAAATTCTTTTACATACAACAGTCTGTTGCTTTTTGCTTATACACTTAATTAACAAACTGCTTGCTTGTTTCTCTTTCCCCCAAGAATTTGAAAATATTCATAATCAGAAGAACCCAGATTCCGAATGAACAAGTTCAAACTTGAAAAGGATTTCATTATATATTTTCCTTAAAGTCTTGTCCCCATTTGTATAGACTGAACTGCTGAGTTTAATTTTGTTGTTGAACTTTTTCAGTCTGCTCCTCTGAAAGTATATCTCATTGTGATAATATACAGCGTTTCTTTGGAGGCAAAATAAAAGCTTTTTGTTATCTTTCATGTTTCCTACATTGCATATTCATCCATTGAGCAACCCATACAAAAGTGGTCAAGTCCAAGGTTGGGTATCAAAAGAGGACTTGGCCATCTTTCTCTTTCAAGTTGTCATTATCTGATTGTATTTCTGAATTTCCGGAAAGCTTTATAGTGATTGCACTTTGCAGCTTGAGAAACTGAGTGACAAACAGTGTCAACCCGAATCACAGCTCAAATTTATTATAGAGGCCTGGTTGCAGGTAATGTAGATCTTCTATATCAATATTGAGTGTTCTTCCTCTCTCCTGATTCATGTATATATATATTGATTATGACGGCTAAATCATTGCAGATAGTTGAGTGTAGGCGTGTGCTAAAATGGACGTATGCATATGGTTATTACTTACCCGAGCATGAACATGCCAAAAGGCAGTTCTTTGAGTATTTACAAGGTTCTGCCTTTGCTTCCTTTTCGAGAATCACATTTAGATTTGTTTCCTTCATTTATTGAGGCTCTTATCCTTAATGCCGTAGGTGAGGCTGAGTCTGGACTTGAACGGCTTCATCAGTGCGCGGAGAAAGAACTCCAGGGGTACCTTGATGCAGAAGGTCCATCAAAAGAATTTAATGAGTTCCGAACAAAGCTTGCTGGGCTTACAAGGTAATATAGATTCTGCATTAAACCTGGAGGTCTAGTCTTTGGTTTCTATTAGTGGCTAGTGAATATGATGGTTCAAGTGCTGTTTAGTCTCATCTCTGTAGGAGCAGACGAATAGAACATTTAACACAAAGGATGTGTCATGTTTTTAACATTCCTTGAGAAAGGCTAAAATCTTGTTGAAGATATTACCAACTCTTTTAGCAGACGAGGATTTCTATCATTGCTAGTTTCGTTTAAACAAGGAGAGGCTTCTGCGCTTCCTTTTATTGGTGGATAAGTAGGAATAAAATTTTGCATTTGCTTGAGAGTTAGTGATATTCCACCAAAATGATTCAACCTAATTTTAGGGTTAAGACTCAAATTTTAGGTGATCCTATTGTTTGGAATCAACTAATGTAAAAGGCAAGTTGAATGAACAACTAATAGGTTTTTGATTAAATTCTCCATTCACAAAACTCTTATTCTATCACGGGACCAGTAAGTAGCAGAAATATTGAGGTCTCCAAGTTTTCAGTTGGATCAGCAAGTCATAAGGGTAAGAATCCTTTAAATGCAACAAATGCCAATTTCTTTTGACAAATAATATTTTATCCACCAGTAAGGAAACAAACCTTCTATCTTGCTGTCATATTTTCTTATAACCCTGCTTCGGAAACTTTCTTTTTTGGAAGGGTCTATTGGAAACAACCTTTCTACCCCACAAAGGTAAGGATAAGTTTTACGTACATCCTACCCTCTCCAGACCACACTTGTGGGATTACACTGAGTATGTTGTTGTTGTTTGTAGTTGGGAAACTTACTCATATAGGAGTATGCAAGCATCTAGCATACTTAAGTTGGATGAGTGCTAGTGTAGCAGCCTAGTTTCTTGAGAGTCGGACTCAAGCTCTGGTTTCTGAGGCATGTCCACTGATGAATAATATATGATATCTTTTGTGTTATCTGATTCCGACATGAAAGTGGGCAGAACATCGCTTGTGACTCGTAGTTTCTGTAAGAGAACTAGTACGGCTGTTGTACTGCAGTAACAAAATCTTTTTTAACCAGGTTTGATTAGATTTAGGGTCTGTACTTGTCTCTTGCTTATGTTCAACTTTAGTGTGCATCCGGTGGAGGTTCTTCCTATTTTACTGCGCATCTTGCTGAAATGCAGGGATATCCCAATCTGTTGTAATTTATTTATAGAGATGAGTAGGGAGAATACTAATGTAATTTATTCTGTTCAAATGATGACAGCGTAACTCGAAACTACTTTGAGAACCTGGTTCGAGCTTTAGAGAATGGTCTCTCGGATGTGGACGGTCATGGTGTTTACAGCAGGGCAGCTAGCTCAAAAAGCCTGGGAGGTGGGAGCACCAAAGGAAAGGGCGGTAGAGGAAAGGGAACCACATCGAGATCAAGCAGTTCTAGAAACATAGATGATTCAGGACATTGGTCTTGTGAGTATTGTACATATGCCAATGTTAGGTCTGCTACCGCGTGCCAGATGTGCCAGCAGCGTCGTTGAAGCCATTTTTGAAGTTACTACTTCAGATTGGGAAAATCCTCACTATCTGCTGATTGCTATGACTGAGGTCCAGCTCCAGACGTGTCTTCTAAGTCGCGTACATGCAGGAACAAATCGGAACCTAACAGTCGTAAAGTCTGATAGAGACGATAAGTTAATGGCCATGAGTTGGAAAGTCAATCATATACATCTGGAGATGAATATGTACATACTGTTTGTTGTCCGTCATCTTTGTAAACTGTATCTGACTTTTGCCAGAAAAATGTTCTTTTGAAATATTCAACTCCCTGATTATACAAAGCTGTTGTGTTGGTAAAGTTTTAAGGGCATATCACAGCATATGAAATAGAAGGCCCCAACTGAAAAAATAACTACAAAACGATGGAAAGGATTGAATAGATATTTCAATCTTGCACGATGCTAGTTCCTATGCTGCTCGGACTCTTTAAAATGTCATGGGTGTGTCGTATTCTTCAAAAGTAGTGCATTTTTGAAGGACTTGACATGGGTGTGGCATCATTTTTGGAGAGTTCAAGCAATGTAGCTAGTGCCTGTTTCACTCAAGTACATTCTCAAATGTTCGAATTGTTCTCCTAGCTTCTAGGGAAGGTTTCCAAAAGCTAATTAGAGAGGATACGGATTTCGAAGCAAGCGAGTTCCTTATTCCGTATCTCTCGGCCATCTTATCTGCAAGGGCAGAATTATGAACCGAACATGAAAATAGTTTTTCATTAGATGGTTTTCTTGTAAAACTGTACCTCTACTTTCGACTTGAATTATATATCAAAAAATAAGACCCTCGCTTGTCCTAATCCAAAAAGATGTCCTTTAAACTGGATATTTGTCAATGATCTTTGCCTTGGGTTTGTTGGGGGATGTGAGATAGACTGATAGTTGATATTCGTTCATCCTTAATCAGAGATATGAAATTGTAAAAATAGAGAAATTTTGGTAGAGTACCTTTTGACTCCTTGTAATAAACCTAACACGAATTCCGATTAGTTAGACTCAGTTGGCTTGGAATACCAAAACAAAGAATAAAAGATGAAGGGATTACACAAAGCTTACACTAATGCTAATTGGTTCACCTTACCATGCTTGGTATTTTGTTTCTCTAATGTAAAACTTAAGACTTATTCAAATGAAATGATGCATTTCCAATTTTGCATATGTGAAGTGATGTAGTAATACATTTACATAGATCTGAAGTTCTACATTGCTGCAACCTGCATTTTTTTTCAAATGATTGTAAAACTACGTAAAAGATCGATTTCTTGCACCAGCATTTCAATGTCTAAAACAAAGAATATTCAATGTTTCTACTAGTCTATTTTTTTCTGATGACCAAGAAATTCGTCTGGAACCAACCCTTTGGGCTAACCGCAACCTTTGAAGCTTTCACATGTTGCCCCTCATGAGATGCTAAATGTGATCTATACCTGTCGGTGAAGCAGTAGCATTGAGGTCTTCTTACTAATAAGCCAGTGTACGTTTCAGTCTGATGTATTGAACTTGTAGCTCTACATGTAGTTCACCTCCGAAAATTCTACTCAGCTCTGCTAGTTTTGTAGATAGTATAAGCTAACAGGAGAGGAATTGACAGGCTATAGACAGGGAAATGGAGAAATGGATTCATCACATAAGCTTTGATAAGAGCTCTGCAGTTCTGCATCATAAAGAAACAAAATTAGCAAGAAGCAGATTTGGTCAAAAGCAAACAACAAAAAGACAGTACTCTATTCATTGAGTACGCTGATCAAGCTTAGAATTGAAACATCTTGAAATACATTGGTTTGCAACGCTCTAAACGGTTTGTTAGTATTGCAACTTACTTGGAACAATCAGGATGGTGCATTCCACAAACAAAAAGTTAAGGAGGATATCTGATACAAGCGAAATGCTATGGTGGTTAAATAGTTTATGAATGGAAAAGACATTGGCAGAATGTAAACCTCCGTTAGCTCTTGAGAACGGATGTTTTTAAACATTTTTTATCTTCTCATGTATGTTTGACATAAATGTGACCATACAAGACGAATATGAAGGATATTGAATGTTTCTCTTCTTTTTTTTGATAACCGCAGGTACCAGGTAACTTTGTACTCTCTCCCTCAAACCTAGAACAGATGGAAAGATATCACCTAGCGTTTTTGGCTCTGTTGGGACTTTGATTTGAACCTAAGACCTTGTGGTGTTCAACCCACTTCAAAGACCACTAGGCCACACCTTTGGGTGCGATATTGAACGTTCCTTTTTTATCTATGTGAAAGTAATTTCCATAATTGGGAAAAGATCTGGCTAGTTTATATGAAGTATATAGGTGATGTCAAATGAGCTCCAAAAAGATGGAACAGTAATCCACATTGAAACATGTCAACAACCACTTGGGGAAAGGTAAAGAGCAATGGAAGCGCTATGGCCTATAGGAGTTTGGGAAGGAAACAATCTTCCAGTGTTTAAAGAAGGAAAACAAGCATTTTGTTCAAGAAGAACAACACTTCAAATCAGAACAAAGATGGACATCAAAAAGATCAGTTGAAAACTTACCAAGAAATGCTTCCAACAAATCGCCAAAGATATTAACAGGAGCATTTTCCTAATCCACCGCCTATGGAGGAGTTTCAGAGTCTTATTTCTTCCACTAGTCGGTGCGGATACATTATTCTTCACCAAATAATCATCTTCCTTTTTTGCAGAAAGAGCTCGAAGATGATCTTGGAATACTGCCCTCTCAGCCACTAATGCTCCAATCACAATTATTGTAGGCAACACTACAAAGTAAAGATGAGGAAGAACTACCACCATTATATCTGGAAATCCATGAAAGTCTAGCTTTTCCCCCTCATTGAATCTCAGCACCCAACCCCTGTAGGTCATGTATCCCCTTTCTCCTCCTTCGGTGAAAACTTGGCCAGAAAGCCAAGGACATAACATGAGGTAAAACAAATAAACAATTATTGAGAACCATACAAGTGGAAGATTGTATAGCTCTGATAGAATCCATGCCACACAAGTTACCAGTTTTCTATTTCCAACTAAGCTCTTGTAAGTGTACTGTTTCCTAAAAAATACGAAGATAGCTTTTGGAAAGACGAGGATGGGAAGAGTTAACAAATAGAATAACCATAATATTGGGTAATATAAAGCCTCCCACTGACAACCCATAACCATAAACTCTTTCCAATTCCATGAAAGCCTAGCACGAAAACCGCCAACAGAAAATGGCCTTAGTTCAGTCAAAGTTGATCTGCCTTCGATATCAACTGCTTCTATTTGCAACAAAAATCTATCAGGAGATGGATCTTCAAAGGCATTAAAGTTCCACAGACATGTGTAAAGGTTTCCCCTAGATGTAGAATCCTCATTTCTTTTCATAGGAGTCTCCAACACTGTAACGAGATTTCCAGGCCTTGAATCATATATCCTAGCCACAACTGATACAACTGGAGAAGACGAAAATACAAGAGCCCTGATACTGTTTAAGTTCAAGGACTCCATCTTGCACTTGTGAAATGATCTCTCCAAAGTAAAGCGAGAGTCCAGAGGAAACGTTGGCAATATAATAACATTCTTAGCTCCCAACTTGAAGTCAACATCAACAAAAGACATCCATCCTCTATCAATGGACAATATGCGCATTGCTCTACTTTTCCTCCAGTCGCCCATTTCCCACTCCCAGAACTCTTTAAATTCAGTAGCCTCACCTGAACAAGTTTTTGAATTATTTGGAAGTGATCCATGTCCATTCAACTGGAGAAGATGTTTAGAGTACAATGGATGTTGATTTGACTCATGATGCCTCTTTAAATTCTTACCAAACTTGGTATGCAAATGCCCACATAAGTAAGCTGACAAATTATGTGTCAGAAATGTCTCTTTCAGGGTTCTTCCAGATTGTGATGCTGCAGAAAATGAAAGTGGGAAATGCCCATAAGCAATCTTGATAACAGGTTTGGCGTGTTGAGAATCTAGTACTGAGAGCTCAGTGCTTATTTCATCTAATAGTTGATCAGTGGGATGACCAAATAGATTGGTTGGGCCCCGCAGACCTAAAGACGTAATGCTGTCAAACCCGACGAACTGAATACTGCGTTCACCAGTCTGGATCATAGAGCACGTGCTTTAAAGAATGATAAAATGCTGATAATAGAAAGAATTATATAAACACACACTAGCATCAATCCAGAAGCTCAAAATTCAATATTTCTAGTCCTCAAGGAAAAACATACATGATTATATGTTACTAGAAGGCTTTTAAAACCAAACAATTTATCGAGAAGAACTATGAAACAAGAAAGCTACAGATAACAGTATAGTCATCATAAGAGGTCAAGGCTAATAGCAGAGTATGATATATTAAGTGGATAAGCTCAAAACATGGCATCACAAAGTTTCTGATGTTTGTGATTGAAGCTTAGCTGATTGATTTATATTAAAGTTCAGGGATGATTCACCCTTCATTCTGAAGGCTATGGGTGTCTAAATGATGATAACATTGCCAATAATTACATCGATAAAGTTTTTTTCTTCTTTTTTTTTTGTTGGAAAAAATACATTAATAATGGTTACATTAAGAAAGGAGAAGATTCCAACATGCAGAATCAAAGAACTAGAAAAGAAATTGGCTCAAACTTTTAAAATAGAACTCATTTGATTGTTAAGATTTTTCTTTATATAATTTGTGATAAATACGAAAATAGAATTCATAAATATTGTATAGACAGATATGCTTCCATACATGGATTTTACCTCTTCCTCATTGCCCATGTTACAATTTTACACTACCTTTATCCTCGTCTAAGAAAATTTCCAAGCCTCTTTTGAACATTTGGTTTCCCCTCCATATTAGTTTCATTTTAAAAGGCACCTTACTGGCAGCTTGAATGATAAATAAAAAGAGTGTGTATAGAACACAAGAAGCTAACAGATATGATCTATAACAAACCTGAATAGTGACACTATTGACCAGTCCACTTCGTTTTAGCTGCCCATTAATGCTATACTTCGAGTAAAAATCAAATGAACCACCAATGGCTGGTACACCAAAAATATCATGATTTCCTCGGAGATCATAAAACACATTTTTCTTCAGTCCACTCTTTTTAATGACATTGTCCAGGACTTTCTGGTATTCCAACCACTCCTCTTCATCTTGCTTCATTGTTAGTAAATCCTTGCTCTTTCCATCTGGTGACAATTGAAACTATCAGTCGTATACGAGCAAAGATCATTGAAATATCTTAAGCTTTGACAAATACTTTATTCAAATATGTATAGCAATCAACTTGTGGAAAACCACTTTACAGTAGAAATGCAATACATCTAACAAGCATCTGAACAATTTACAGGTGACTTAGTGGCCAACAACATGAACCATGATACGAAAACATCAGAGATATACCTTAAACAACAGTTCAGAAACTCTAAACAGTGGTCACTTATCTCAATTATGAATCAAACTTGAACCAAGAAAAATTAAAATATAGCTGTTGCAGAACTTCATCTTAAATTCTAAAAGTACCTTGTGCGATAGTTGGCATAGTACCCGATACAAAGGAGATAACACAAAACCAAGCTACTTTTGCAACTACACCATAGTCATGTATGATCACATTTTGAAAACATTACTCCCTGTAAAACTGAGTATCACATGGACACTTTAGAGTATAGCCTTCACTAATGCGATAATCTGTGGTCCTTCAACAACAAAAGAACCATGCAGTAACTATGTTCTTTACTTTTTTTGTATTTCAGTCAATTTTCTTTCTTCTTTACTTCACATTGATAAAGATTCATCTTTCTCTCCCAGAAACTGAGTAACATTTTAACGTCCGCTCCAACTCCCAATCAAATCCCACCAACCTCATTTTCCCAACCCAATAGTTTCAAGAAACAAAAAGAACATATTTTTGAAACCTCCTTCCCTTAATTTTCCACTAAAATGCCTCCATAATCAGTCTCCAGCATCGACAAAGTTGTTTTATAAGCTAGTGTTTGACTATAGATTTTGAAAATCTATCTTCAAATATCCGTTTGACCATGAAATTTGATCGACTTCAAATATTATAATTATATTCCACTTGCAAAACTGTAAATTTTCTAAGTAAAATACATGTTCAAACACAACTTCAAAAATCAAAATTTTCAAAATCTATAACCAAACATGAGCTTAAAGAAACCCACCAATCAAATTTCTCAACCCAACATTTCCAAGAAACAAAAAAAGAACACATTTTTAGTTCCCCTTTTCCTAAATTTTCCACTAAAATCCCTCCATAACCATTTTCCATCATCAAAAACTTGTTTTCAAAGAACCCCACAAACCCAATAGGAAGTAAGATTTTAAAAAAATTCAATAATATAACAAAACTTTGGAGCAAAAAAAAGTAGATTATTACCAGTAAGATCACCAGTAATGAAGACCAATGAAGGATTGATCATAGAAAGAGCAGGACCCACAATTTTTTCGAAGCTAAGAGCACGTTCAGGATGATGAACACTGAAATGAAGATCAGATAACTGAACCACCCAAGCTACATCTTCCGGTCCTTTTTCCAATTCTATTACATCTCTTTTGAAAAATTCAGCTGAAATGTAATGAAATTTCAGTAAGATTAAGGAGAAAATACATAGTTTCAAAATACCCATTTCTCCTTTTTTTTTTCTTTCTTCTTCTTCTTCTTGGTCTAAGGTACAGAGAGATCGGAGAATTGACAGGGAAACGGGTCGGGTCGGGTCGGTTCAAGGTAGTATAGACCCAAGTGAAGAGTAGTGTAACGGGCCTACAATGGACAAAGAAATGGGTCGGATCACAGTAATGTGAATTTTACATAAATCTCATAGTGCTAAAGCTAATATATATATATAAAAAAAAAAGGGCTAATGCATCTTGTTGATATTGATTGAGTTGGAGGGATTTTCGTTGACTGAATTCATCCATAAACCTAGACCGCGGTAACCTTTGTAACCAAAGAGTCACCACAACATCCAAAGATGACCTTTGGGTTCTTAAGTAGGGGGGTAAGGAGGAGCATGTAGGAATGTCGATCACTACATAAGCCACTAGTGGCTGAGAGAAAGCGAGCAACACCTTGTATAGGTTGGACAGAGCTTAAAGAAGCAAGCCCTATCAGAGAAAGTCATTGCGCGCTAACTTAGCTAGCTAATGTTTTTCAGCTGGCTGTTATGTTAGTTGTAGTGCGCCTTCCCTAAGATTTTTCCGTATTTTCTTATAATGACCTGGTCAAGAGAGTACGATACATCGGTGTAAAAGATTATTTTTTTTTATTTTTTTTGAGTTTGGTTTACTTGACCGAAGGGTGCAGTAGAACTTGAAGGAGTACATCCTATTCCTACTCTTTTCCAAATTACAAAATTCCTTAAATTTGGTGGAATCCGGATACATTCCAAAACATCCCGATACATCGCGTTCCAATTTCGGATACATCCCTCAACGTCTCGATACATAGCGTCTTGGTTTAGAATACATCACTCAACGTTCCGATACCACGCGTAAAGTGATATACATCGCATAAAGTGATGTATCCAACCGATACATTGTGTAAAGTGATGTATCCGAGAATAAGAGAGAGTAGAGAATTTTGTAATTTTTTCAAATGGCAGAGAGTTTTAGAGAATATGATAAAAATAAGTTGTGTATTTCAGTAATTTTTCCAATAATAAAGGCTCAAATGAAATGGGCCTACTATGAGAAATAGGTTGGGTCAAAGTAGTATAGGCCCAAATGAAATGCAGAGTAATGGGCTTACTATGGACAGAGAAATGGGTCAGATCATAGTAGTATAGGCCCAAACAAAATGTGGCTTAATGGGCCTACAATGGACAGAGAAATGGGTCGGATAAAAGTAGTGAAATGGATCTACTATGGACAGAGAAATGGGCCTACATCAATATTTAATTTGTACTCACCTTTTTAAAAATTTAACATATAAAGTCAGGTTTGAAAAAAATCAAATGTTTGAAGTTAAGTATGACTGATATTCATATATTTATGTATGAATGAATTCAGATAAAAATGATTAAACTCATTTTGATTTGATTTCAAACAAAAATGAATGAAATTAGATTACAAAAAATGACTGGCTTCAGCTATATGAAACATCATAAACCGTATGTATTATGTTGTTCCAAAGTGAGTACACATATAAAAAGTCTTTTAAAATGAACAAAAGTTAAATGACAATGTCAACAATATATCCAATGTATAGAATCCCATAAATGAGATCTGAAGAGCGTGGTGTGTATACAACCTTACCTTGTGAAGTGAAATGATAACGTCAAAATGAGAAATACGTACATATACCTCAAGTCCTCAACCAACATGGAAAATCATATTTATAGAAATTGCTCCCACTGATCGATCACTCGTCGAACTTAATCAAGTTTCAAATTTTACAAATGAAATATACAATTATTTTTTCAATTACATGAACTAAAGATTGGCTATTTGTGAACTTGAATCCCATTATATCCCC
The DNA here is from genome assembly GCA_029582245.1 of Solanum etuberosum. Taxonomy (NCBI): domain Eukaryota; kingdom Viridiplantae; phylum Streptophyta; class Magnoliopsida; order Solanales; family Solanaceae; genus Solanum; species Solanum etuberosum. Next base: position 8,179 of record JAJONR010012072.1, on the reverse strand, counting down.
TCAAAGGTTTGGATAATGATATTAGGTAAAAAAATAATCTTGGCATAAATATGATATTTCTTCTGCAATATACAATCAGGAATCTCTTTAGCCAGTAAAGTCACGTGAAGAAAAATATACTCGATATATTCTCACTGGTGGAGTATGAGGAGGGTAGGATCGATGTATGCATGCATATCTCACCTCTACTTTTGTGGGGTAGAGAGATTATTTCCAAAAAAACTCTAGACTCAAAAGAGTGAAGATATCAATGTATGAAAGTAAGAACATACAATAATAAAATAATAAGATACAAAACAAATGAATCAATAAACAATAATATACATACATACATACATACATGATCGATCAAAAAATAAGAAACTACACGATTACTTAATTATATAGAAAATATACATACACAACAATCAGAAAATTGCCATAAATTAATTATCTGCATTGTACTATATTATCCAAAATTACAAAGCATTTACTTTCCGAGGATCTATAGGAATGAAGTTCCCAAAATTATAGCCAATAACATAGACTATACATGAACTTCATTCTTCAAATCCTATAAACAAAATTACCATTTTCATTAAACCAACCAAAATTTTTTTAAAAAACCCCTCTATCTTTCTAAAGTTGATTTTTCAAAAAAAAAAAAACAAAAGATTAGAGATTAGTTATGTATACATCCCTTGCTAGCTAGATTTTGTGATGATCATGAGAGGTCTATGAGTCATTCCACATAGTGAAAGTGGGGGCCGCACCGTGGCAAACCGCCATGGTGCTAGTCTTCGAAGCAAGAGCCATAGGGACAGCTGTTGACATCCAATTATTATTGTTGCATGCAGATTCTTGATGATCATATAGAGTATTACTAACCTTGACTGAGTCGTTAGATGTTGCTGGTTGTGGATGGTAGTAATTACCAAATATGTTCTCATGAGTACCAAGTTGTAATTGCTTCACTTCATTATCATTCTCTCCACCATATGATGATCCATTCAATTGTGGCAACACAAATCCACCACCACCACCATGATGATTGTTATTATTACTTGCATATCCAACACCTTGATGATACGTAACATTATTTTGTTCCATTGACGATGAAGAAGAATTATCCAATCCCATTAGATAATTGTGCCCGTTTCCCAATTGAAGCGAATGAAAATCTTGAAAATTTTGACTAGTCAAATCATGATCTTGTATTTCCTGCTTGCACCACAACCTTTGTTGACTATTATAAGGGTTACTATAATGCATCGCGCTTAAAGGTTGAGCTTGTTGAAGAGTGATGTTAGGCCAACAATGGCCCGCGCCATAGCTACTCATTGAACCATTCATGAGATGAGTAGTCCCGATATTTTCTTGACTTGCTCTTTGATAATCCAACGCGATTTCAGCTTGCTCAACGTCCTTGAGACGTTTAGCAGCACCTCCGATGGGCAACGTGCTGCTTTCTAGTATGCTTTTAACGTCGTATCGATTAATTTCAAAATTGGTCACGGCATTTAGTCCACGGAATTTGATTGCTGCAATGTCATAAGCCTCAGCAGCTTCTTCTTGTGTACCTAAAAAACAAATTTTAGTTAGGTGGAAAAAACACTAATATATCAAAGTTTAAACGAATTGAATTATGACTAGCTCGTTTTTTTAAGTACTTTCTTTAATATCCTAGATGACCTATCAAATTATTGAGTCAAAATGTAGCCCAAATCAATACATGCAAAATCTAATATGGGGATATTTGAGTCATGTGCTAAGCAGATTGAGTTCTGACATGTTATTTAACTTAGTTCTGACTCGAGCAAACTTCGATCGGTTCAAATTATACGATCTTTTATTAATCTGACATATTTTGACCCGTTTATATTTGACTCAGCTAGCGCCAATAAAATGGTTTTAGGGAAATAATTAGTAGCACTTACTAAAGGTGCCAAGATAAAGATCCTTGTTTCCAGCAACTCTACCAATTCTTGCTTGCCATCTTCCATGCTGATGGTGCCTATTATATTACAAAAATAAAATAAAATTACAAACTTAAATAAATATTAATACTATCGAAAAAAATAATTTGTGTTTAAAAGTCTGATTCTAGTCCTTGAAGGTAATATATGACACACATAATTACGAGTTATCATATGAAATACGATTCGAGAAAGAAGAAAGATTATTCGAATGATGTTATAAACAGATAGGAGTCAAGTCAAACCCCCAATCACCTTAGGAGTCGGGAGTACTATAGTATGAATGACATGAAATTAATTGTATCGTACCTTGTAACACCTCGATAAATCGATGCACCACGAGAGAAACCACTGCTCTTCCTATATTAAGGACCATAAAATATAAATATTACATTTTTATCTCTTATATTTTCTTGAAAAGTTTAATAATATATATTTTTCCTTAATGTAATGTAATAAAAAAAAATAAAAAATGTACCTTCTTAAAGATGCAACATATTCCTGCCTAGTCATATTTTTCATTTCTTCAAGCTCTTTCTCATAGTTGCTAATCTGAAAATTTTCACAAAAAAATAAAATATTTATATACGAGATGACTTTTGTTAAGGTCTTTCAAATTTAAGCAATCACGATATTTTATTGATATTGATTGAGTTGAAAAGAACTTTCGCTAACTGAATAAATCCATTAACTTAAACTACAGTAATCTTTTTAACCGAAGCGTTACAAACAACTTAACATTAAGTGACTATTGAGTTTATATAAGTTGTCCGAAAAGAAAAACCTACTCATCTATCAGCTCCTCTAGTAGATCAGTACAATTTTACGAAGCGTCTAAACCAGACCTCACTAAGTTGCTGGCATTAACTAAATGTCCTCCCACTAACTAGACAAAATTCCTAAGAAATTGAAGAAAAAAATTAAGAAAATTTAAATGTACTTACTGGGAAATTAGTGGTAGTTGTGGGACCCCAATACTTAAGTGCAGCTAAATCATAAGCACGAGCTGCTTTTTCCTCCTTATCATATCCTCCTATAAAAAAACATTTATATGAAAAATAAATCAGTTACTAAAAATAATAGATTTAACGACTGATAAATTTTGTAGTTAAATAACAAAATTCATCGTTAATTCTATTTAGCGATAAATTAGTGATAAATTTTTGTTAACTACGAACAAATAAAAACGAACTGACAACGAAATTCATAACTAATTCCAGTATTTTTTAGTAATGTATTGTCAATATAACTATCAGGTCATCTAAATAATATTTACCAATAAACATCTTTGATATCAAACATTTTGAAATGTATATATACACAAGATATAGAATAATTAGAAGGAAGGAATTAATCTATAACTTACCCAAATAAACTGCAACAAGTTAACAGATGTTGAGTCCATCCATCACACCATGAGATAGAATAAGAAAAAAAAATGAATAAATAAGACACATCCAAGTTTAGTATTTTGAAAATATATAAATAAATATGAAAAAAATAAATATAATATATTTAGTGGGAGACAAATTAAATGAAATATAATAAACATACCTTGCCTTCCTTTTCTAGTTTGTCCCTCTCTTCTACAACTATTATCCCACAAATGTGCTTCATATCTCCCAGTCCACCTATGCCTATATATACATAAAAAATAATTTATTTAAAAATAAATAAATAAAATTTATATGCAAAGTATTATTTTGTAGTATATACTGACTAAGAATATTGTTCGATTGACCACTCTTCAATTTGCTACGATTAATGACTTGAAAGGGATGAAATTAAATGATAGTATCTTACCTTGTAACACCGCGATAGATAGAAGTTCTTTGGCCAAAAGTATCAATAGATTTCTTTGGTGCTACAATTGCACCACTTTTTTGTCCATCAATAGTACCAATATTATTCCCATTCACAATCTCTTGTTTGTTATTTTCAGACGAACAACTATTCTCTCCACCTCCACCTCCACCTCCACTTCCATCTCCACCTGTGCTCATAGAAAGTGACAATGATTGTGCATTATTACCATTACCACCACCACAGGCTACCCCCACAACATCGCCCTCCTTCTTATCATCTTGTAATAATGACGGAGTAGTAGTGGTGGTGATAGTGGAGTTAGGGTTGTTTCTCAACCAATTCTTGATCAGTGAAAGCCCTATAATATTATTAGCGTTATTTTCGCTAATATTATTATTAGGGGTACTACAATAAATATTGTAGTCGTTGTTATTATTATTGTTGTTGTTGTTACTATAGACTTGTTGAAACTTTTGTTCACCAATACCAAGAAAGTTCTCTAGCTTTGGTGGTTCTTGATTATTTTCAAGATGTTGACTATTGCATGAATTTCCCATTAACATAGACATATTTGATGTAGTCTTGTAGTTTGTATCATGAGAGTTCCAATCTATATACAAAAAACAAAAAAATCTCAAATATAGCCAAAAGGGTTGAATTATTTTTTTTAAAAAAAATTTAAAAAAATATTCACTAACAAGAACAAGTTGGAATTTACTTAAAAAGACATGTTCTTGAGAGATGGAGACAATGAAAGCAAGTAGAAACACTAAACAAAATCAATAACATCAGATATATAGCGAAAACTTAGTGCATCCTATAATTACTTAAAAGTAAAATGGAAAATATTCACCAACAAGAAATAAGTTAGTATTCAACTTCAAAAAGTCATGTTTTTGACATTTATTGCAAAATGAATCTCTGACTGGTCATATATATTTCTATGTCATAAGATAAAAAAAATTGCACCATTATATAGCGAGAGCTTAGTGCAACTGTACTGTTTTTTGTTCCTCTAATAGTTGTAACCAATATAATTTCATCCAAAAAGGTTGATTCAAAACATATTTTTGAAACATAAACACCATTAATATTCTTGATCTTTTCTCCTTTTTTTTTTGTTGAAGAGTTAGGGTTTTTAGTATTTCCTCATTGACATGAGCCTTACCAACCCAAAAGGGACATATAGGGTTTCTAGTAGTTTATAGTTCAAGAAATGTCCCAAAAAATTTATAAGAAAATGAAACAATCAATAAATATAACTTACTCACCTTGTGATTGATGATGACTTCTATTGAAAGCTTCAAAAATACAAAAAGGGGTATTATCATGAGGTACAACATTTAAAGAAGGAAGTACTACTGTTGATTGATCATGATGATGATGATGAGAAGTCATTAGATCAAAACATTCTTGATGTGAACTTTGTTGTGATGTGAGTACTTCTTCATGTGGAGAAAGTGAAAATCCAAGCCAATTGTTCATTGAAGAAGCCATCAAAAATAATAAAAAACTTGGATAAAAATTATAAAAAAGGAGAATTAATTATTTTTTCTATACTAAAAGTTCATGCATGAAGTTGTATTACTAGAAATTAAAAAGACTAATATTAAGTTGTTTGAAGAAGAAGAGGAAAGGTCCAAAAAAAAGTATATGAAGAGGAATCATTTTTCCCAAAGCATAAGGTGAAGATTTATATGAAATTTTAACTCAAGTTTTTTCACCCCCACCCCCCTAGATACCCCCACCCCCACCCACCCTTCTCTCTCTCCATTTCTTGTTGGTCATAAATGGGGTGCCCTCTAAATGAGGGGCAGTGTTTTCTCTAATCCCAAAAACATCTATAGGGTTCAAAATGAAGAGCAAATATAGGGTCATGAGGGATAGGATTGTAATTTTCTTTGGCTTTATAAGAAGAATATTTTTCTTTGATTAGATTAATATAGTTATGTATACTTTATTTAAATAAAAATGTAGAGAACATATTTATCTAGTTATAATTAACCAGTTAAAGTAAAAATTTCTTACGTTGTCAGTGCATATAAAAGGGCAAAACATGCCAATAAGAGGAAAGCTCATTGAAAATTACATATACTTTTGCAAATTGAGAAAAAAGTGAAGTTGTTTTCATTAAACTTATATATAAGTTGTTGAATTTTCAAATTTAGGGAAATCTAGTATGTATAGTCGTAAAAAAATTCAAATAGTTATTTTATGTCACAAGTTTAAATCTTAATTATATATGACATTTTAAATTTTTAATATTTTATTAAAATTCTTTATATGAATTTTTGGTCCGTCATTTGATGACTTGAAATTTAATGTTGTTACAATTATATACATATCATTCGAAAATAATAATAATAATCAAAAGTGCATATACTGAGGACTAAATTAAAAAATTGTCTGCATTGTTATAGTTCGTTGCACATATAGTACTAATAGTTTATTTATCCTAAAATACTTTAGTTGTATGTAATCTAATCTTCTTCTTATGTAATCCAAAGATAGGGCAAAGTGGTGTATAGCAAGTTGAGATAATTTAACCCTAATTTGTAGTAATTTTTTATATTCACCACTTGGTTTATATAATATCCACTTTGATATTTAAATGAATTCAGAATCGCATTGTATAAGATATTTTAAAGGAGAAAAATAGTATATTTCTTATAATTAGTATAATTTTTTTTTATTCGCATGACTCTATCTGAAATAAAAAATTAAATATGACGAGATCATATTCAGTCCACGACAATCTTTCATGATCATGTAATTTTTTTAATAGTTGTGTGTGGGGTGGGGTGGGGTGGGGGGTGGGGGTGGGGGTGGGTGATTTCGTAATCTAGAAACAAAAATATAGTAATATTCTTTGAACATTCAAAGAGATCAGTATCCAAGTTGCACTCTTATTATACAAAAATATTTTTTATAACTATATTATTGGCTTAACACATCTGCAATAACTTTATTAAAGTCATTCCTTGTTTCTGTTTACCAAATCTCTTAAATAGTTTATTATTAGTGTAATTAATTAATAGGTATTTTTTTTCTCTATTATAAGTATATTATAACCTAAATACTTCACCACTTGGTCACCATTGACAAGTTCATTAATTGTTGGACACTACTGATTAGTGAAAAGGATATATAAATTAATTCCAAGTTGTGTTTCACTTAAACCAAGATTTTAATTAAATTGACTTTAACCTCATAAAATTAATTGACTTTAACCTCATAAAATTAATGTGATTTCAACAAATGTAGACTTATCAAATATGCTTCATTAATTAGTCAAAAGAAAAACATATACCTTGACATAAAATTAGAAATTGTAGCCACATTTGTCTTTTTAGAAATCAATAACAATTATCTTAATTAAGATTTTGTAATTATATATAATATATTATCAGGTGTATCATGGGCGGAGTTACAATATTAGGTATTCATTTGAATGAATCTATAACTTTTGGTTTATGCTTCTTCTTAGATGTCTAACCTCCTAGTATGGAAAGTTAGTATAATCTAAATGAAATTTTTTTCCGTACTTTTTAATCATAATTTTTGTTTAGATTATATATTTATATTTTAAAAATTTATAAATTGCAAATACAATATTTAAAATGACTCAATTTGATAATAAATTCAGAAATCAAACTTTGAATTTCGACCTCGTCTTTGAAGGAAATCAAATCAAAATTATTTATATTATCAATATATATTAGGATTATTGTTATAAAAAAGAAGGTAGTGATGGTGCAAAAAGAACACATGTTGAGAGGAAAAATGATACACTTAACAAAGGATAATGCCAAAAATTCACACGCAGTGGCGGAACCACCTTTATTTAAAGGCATATCAATTAAAATTCTTTAGTCATCGAATAATTATATTATATAAATAAATAAAATTAAATATTTATTTTGAATTCACTTAATTTTTTCGTATGTTACATGTTTATATTATTTTGAACATATAAGACCTTATATTATTAAATTTATAAGTATTTTTCTTTATTTACCAAACATAGTAATCTTTTAACATATTATATCATATTTTCGGAAAAAAGGTCTCTGTTTGTTCAACTCACTAACAATTTCAATTCAATTTCTATACAGATTTTATATAATGTATATGTACTTTATTATAATTATAATTTACATACAATTTTTATACATATACTTAATATGAACATAAATAAATTCTATATTATTTCACGTACAAAATTTATGAACGAGACTTGAAATCGTGAGCGAGATTCGAAGCGTGATTTTTCATTTTTCTCATATATGGGTGGTCCTCTTCTTTTTCTCTCCACACTGAATAATTTAGGAGTTGGACATAAGTCATTTCAGTGTCAGAAATCCTCTTCCTCTAAAAAAATAAATAAATAAATATATATATATATATATATATATATA
>JAJONR010012071.1:0-21828 GCA_029582245.1 Solanum etuberosum | reverse complement strand
TATGTTTTATTTTTAATATTAATTATTTATATTTCAAATCATTTTTCAAGACATAATACTAATTACCACTACTTAATAAGAGTTATGTGGTAAATATATATATAGTCATATCAATTTTTTTTTAATGAATATGTCAATGTATTATTTTATACTCCGAATCATGCACTACACTACATATTCGGGGATGACGCTTTGAACCTAAAGCACAAACTCAAGATCTTTAATTAATGATCGAAAAGTTTCACCACTCCACTATAATCCATATTTATTTGAACTTAATTACCCAAATTAATAATTACATTTTCAGTAGCATTTTTTCATGCAACAATCATTCGAAATGATGACAATAATTCATCTAATATCTCTTTTATTTTATTAATAGATAGACAAAAAATATACTGACTCAGAAAGATCCGATCTATATATTATAATGTTATCTAAGCCAATATTATTTTATCACATGCAGCTCTGATGAGCATGTCGTTTTCAGCCAATACTAGACAATTTTATTCATTTTAAATATGCAAGAGTTATCGACTCATCATATTGTAACTTAAAAATATCAAAATACATAATGAAAAAGAAAAATTACGAAAATCAAAAAAAGAAATTATATATTTACTAGGAACTTTTTTAGGTGGGGGGGGCTAAGGACCTATATATATATATATATATATAGTAACAAGATTTTGACAAATGAATAAATGATTTTATATTATGAGTTTGGAAGCCTTATGGTTGCAAACTTGCAATGGAATAAAAATACGTACTCCATAATTATAGGAGTAAGAAAATAGCCTTATGATTCAATTTTTTTTTAGATCGAGTCAGTAAAATTATTGTTTATCGTACATTTCCTTCCCATCCAACTATCCAATAATATCAACGACATATCGTGATAGTTTAAATTTAGATAAATTTTATTAAATTTATTAATTAGTACACCTTCGGAGCTGTAAGGTTGGGACCACTTATGGTTATTATTAGACGAAGAAAAAAGTGTGTTTGGCTCTATTTATTTACTAGTCAAATATAGTGTCATTTAAAGAAACCAACCATCTTGTAGGGACAACATATGTTCTAGATGTAGCTAGGCCTAATAATCTACCCATATTCTAAAATTATTATTCATGTTTGGCCTCTCCTTGACCTTTCATTTTCATTTTCCATTCTTTTTTCTTGATGAAATTATTTTTTATTCTATACTCTAAACGAATCTCATATTAGAAAAGGAGGAAAATAAAGGATTTCATAAAGCATAACTTAAGTTCATGTAATACTCATGTTTTTGGAGGCTCGATATAATGTAGCTCGACTTGGATTATAACATGTCTCATGTCTTCATTGCTTTAAATTATTGTACTATATGCTTAGTTGGATCGTAACATGTCAGGCCTTCATCGCATTAAATTATCGTAGGACACACTATTTTCAAGTCATTGATTCTCTTTAAGGTCCTTTCTTATATATATGAGGTCCTTTTTATTTCTTTTTTCTTTCAAATACCCCTCAATTTCTTAATATATATTACTTGATTTAATCAAAATACATTTTAAACTATTTCCATTTTTAACTTTTGAGCTGGTTACATAAACCTTCCTAAAATGTTGGAATTATAGTTTAATTACATTACTTTTCAGATCGTTTTAAATTTAAATCGAGTGTGTCTCAAAAATAATTTTCTCTCCAATTGTAGGAAAGATTACACTTGATATGTCATTGTATATTAAAAATTACCAACTTACTCATTTCATTCCTTTTCGTATTTTTTACACCAATAAGTTTTTTTTATTAGATGTTGCTTTTACATGTTGGATTTTTGTGCACTTTAATTTCAAAGGATTTTACATTTTCCTTTTAACTCAACAAAATTTGTTGAAAAGTAAATACGGTAGTACGGTATGCTATTTGAAAGATCCAAGAAAATTAATATAAATAATGACAAATGTAAAACAAAAGGCAATTTGGTGTCTTCATCAATATTTTTTCATTTCTTTTCGTCACGGTTCAAATTCATGACACATATTGTCCGTTTTAACTTCACATACATTGACAGGTTATCTTTTGGATTAGATCATCACCGAGCCTAAAACGTAATGTCTTACTAATTTCAATCATTTGATATCCGGATATTACTGATCCAACTAATTCAGATTTGTGGCATGTAAAGTTCCTAAAGACCATTTGTCTATAGATTTTTACTGTGGGTTGGAAACTTTGAATTGAGTTGTTTTTAATCTCATGAGTTTGTAAAAAATGAAGTGAAATATAGTGCTTTTATAGTTAAAATGAATAAGTTTGATAATTTTCCCGCAATCATACGACAAGTTGAATAATCGTCTGAAATATTAACTTTGACGCGAAAAGTTTTGTCTTGTTTTATATGGACATAAGCCAAAAAAATATCTTAATGAATATATTTTTTTGGAGGAAATCTTCTAAACAAAAAAGATCACTAGATGAGAAATGAAATTGTGACCTTGTATTTCAACTCTCTACCCAATTTGATTGACAATAATATTAGAGGGCTCCATTCATTTACAAGTCAATTATGGAACCACTATTACGTGGGGGACTCCTTTGAATAACAAATAATAAAAAATGAAAATTTATTGGCAAATAGACAAAATAACCTGCCCAAAGATGTGGTACGACCTTATGACTCGAGTTTGAATTCTGACAACGAAAAAAATAATCTCATAAAGAGTTTTTGACTCCTTTAAATGCTTAATATGCAGCAACACAAATCTTATTTAGTCAAACCGATGGATGACTATATAGTCATATATTTCACATCATATCAACTATTTTAGCTCGTTTCAAACCACAATCACTTCGATTGCGAGTGTCGATGGGATTATATTGGGTGATGGTGGTGATTGTGTATAATAGCTAGCAGTGGTAATGGTAGCAGACGACAACGATTTATAACCAATTAATAGTGATTGTTTATCATAGTTATGGTGGACGATTGTGATGTATAATTATGATGGTAAATAATGACGTTAATTGGCAATTTAGAACTATGTTTTTTTATGATTAGATAATTGTGGTGGTAAATGACGACGGTTTAGAATGATGAACGTAAATGATAGCTAATGGATAAACGTAAATGATAGCTAATGGTGGTGACAACTAACACCTGTGGTGATTGGCTACGATAGTGTTTAGGGGTGAAAGTGGTGATGGGTGAACTACCATCAAAATTGGACACCTCAATGCACAAAGAACCCCGCATTAATAGGGTCCAGGGAAGGGCCTCACCCCAAGGAGTGTGATGTATACAACTCACCCTACTACAAGCATTAGTGTCTACTTCCACAGCTCAAACCCGTGATCTATAAGTCACATGGAGACAACTTACCATCACTCAAACACGTGACAAAGAATCCCGCATTAACAGGGTCCGGGGAAGGGCCTCACCCCAAGGGGTGTGATGCATACAACCTACCCTAATACAAGCAATAAGTGGTTGCTTCCACAGCTCAAACTCATGATCTATATTTCACACGAAGCTAATTTACCATTACTCAAACTCATGACGTATAGGTCACACCGAGAAAATTAGGCTAAGAAAAAGGTACTAGAAGTCTGAAATTGTTTTCATTGATGAAACATTCTACTAGTACAACAAGAAATGCATAAAAGCCCCTCAGAGCTTTTCGTTGCTACTCCCACTAATTTCCCTTCGCCTTAGACTCTATGAAAGGCAAACAAACCTTAGTGGGAGCAGCAAAAAGAAGCATACGATAACGGGGTATACTAAAATTGGTTTACGGACATAGTAAAAACTATGTTACATGAGTACGTCAACTGTCCTGACGTACCCGTGTCCAACGGGTGTTCAAAAATTGCACGTATTCGTGCCACAGATACTTAACACACACCAAATGTATTACGCGTACCATACCCATAACCAAGTGAATTAAAACAGCAACTTAGGCTGATGCTCCATTCAACCATCTAGAGGTTTTCGCCTTTTGAGGAGCAATCAGTTCCAGAGCATGTTGCATACACTTGCGATACGAGAAGTCTTCAACTGTTCCATCTGAACGCACCAACATAAAGCAGCGGGAATCTTCATACTCTTTGTGGTAACCAATCTGTGATAAAAGGGAAAAGACCATTAGTAGATATAGCAGAAAATGAAGAACGAATTGATTGAACATGGCGAGATTTAAACCAATCTTTCTAAATATTAGCATTCATATCGCAACTTTAGTAAGTATTGTATGTCTCGATATCAAGAACACTATCATCTAGATCACCTTAATTTCCTGTGCTCCTTTTCCAATCTTCTCACTCCTCCGAGGATGAAATTGTAATGCCATCATTGCTATGGACTTGTCTGCTTCATTCAACTCGCGATCGATAGCATATCTGCACCATTTTCAACAATAATAAGTTAGTGAGTGAGAAACAATGGTACTTTAATTGTCGTGTGTTCATGTCGGTTTCTATCATTTCTTCTTCAACCACTTTGACTCCTTGTTCTTCTTTCTTGCAGTATCTACAGTAAGATTCTAAAGTAACAAGATGTTCCTCAGACATATTCTCCAATCCGACTAGTTCGGATTAACACAAGACTAATCAGAGTCATTAACATTCTGATAACCTCGAAACTTAATTTCAAAGGAACACAAGAAACATATTCTCCAACCTGACTAGTTCAGATTAACATTCTGATATCCTTGAAACTTAATTTCAAAGGAACACAAGAAAAAGCAAGCGAATTCCAAAAATAACAATTTAACAGAAATAAACTGTTTCAATGAAATAGAAAATCGGAGTCATTTTTTCGTAAAAAGGAATGAATTAGGAATTGCACTAGAGAAGCATTGACATACTTGGACAACATTTGCTTCAATGACTGAGAGAGCTTTTTTATGTCGTTGAATGAAAGGAAACTTCTCAGCTTTGCAATTGACCACTCGCTTTTACAACTCTTTTTATTGAGATCATCAAGCCTATCAAGACGTCGTGCAAGAGACTTTCCATCCATTCCACCGGCTTCATCAAGAGTGACCTTCACCTTTGGCATATCCGATGTGACATGATTTCGCAGTAGAGTATACACATCTATCGGTTCAGCAGGCTCATATCCCTGATGAAAAAGGTCAAGATAGTTGAACCAAACTCTTAAAATTGTTTTATCGCATCACTTGACTTGGTCTATCAGATCCATAATATGTAGGAAAGGGGATTAAAGTAAAAAAGCAGGGGAGCGGAATGGGGGAAAAATAGAGGGAATAATGCGTAACGGAATAAAATTATGTTCCCATAGAACAAACACAAACAATACCATGAAAAGGATGAGAAATGACTACACTGGAACAAATCTATTCACATTAAGAAACGAAAATTATACACAACAGATCACAGGTAAGCCACATTATTTTTCTCTTATATCTAAGAGGCTAGGAAGCACACAGCTCTTGGACGACATGTCTGCTTGAGTTTGTGTGCTTCCAAGGACCCAACTCCGGAAAATTGAGTATTTTCTCTATCTTATTGGTCTTACTTTCCTTTTTAATCTGTTATATAATTAAAGATTATGTTACATGTGTTATAAATCACAATAATTGACAACTTAAAATATTCTATTGTGTATTTGAAAATTCCAAATTCCATTTGTGTCACATTAATTGAGACAAACGGAGTAATATATAGCTCATGTATCTAGTCTTTGAAGACATGTGAAGTGCATAAAATAAATGGAGCAAGTTTAAATCACTTATTAGGTAATATACAAACTATTAGATAGAATATTATGTCATCATTATGACCAATAAACACGGGCTCATGTATCTAGTCTTTGAAGAAATATGAAGTGTATAAAATAAATGGAGCAAGTTTACCTCACTTATTAGGTAATATACAACTATTAGATAGAATAATATGTCATAATTATGACCAATAAGCACGGGCTCCTGTATCTAGTCTTTGAAGAAATATGAAGTGAATAAAATAAATGGAGCTAGTTTACATCACTTATTAGGTAATATACAACTATTAGATAGAATAATATGTCATAATTATGACCAATAAGCTGGTGTAGCTTTTTATTATTATCAACAAGGTAACATTTTAAAAAAGACAAAATCGGATGCTAACTTCATCTGAAAATAATAGATAAGAATTACTTCCTTTGGAACGGTATCGACTAGAATATCATTGGCATAGAACCAAGGAGGTGCAAAAGATGATTAAAACCACAAATGGAGGCAAGGATCAGATCCTCCAAAAATTGCCAAGGCAAAAAGAGTTAACTTGGTTGGTCGATAATACAAGTGATGCTCTTAGTAAAGTTCGTTACACCAGCTTAGTAACTCCACAAAAATAAACTACGACTGTGCAATTCAGTAACAGTAAATTGATTCATTACCTTTCCAGAGTAGATAATGTCAAATGAAGAACCAGTTCCTATGGAAGGAGTCTTTCCCCATGCCAATGATTCAAGACTCCCTTGAAGATTGTCACTTAATCCCATCTTGGCAGCCCTAACAAACGAGTCCCCTGGATTCTGCATTGGGTTCAACATGCATCGAAGATTCAAAATTCGGAGATACATCTCCTTGACATATTAATTATCAATACTTGTAATGTTAGAAGTTAAGTAATCAAAAAAGGGAAATGGTGTAAGAAAAGCGGTGAGACTTAAAATTATATCCAAATCCTTTTCTTAAAGCCAACAAGGTTAAAATGTGGATCACATTACCGAAAAGCACGCTTGCATAAATGGTGAAACAACACCAGCAGCCTTTCTTTGCAGTGTCAGCCCTTTGGCACTCAAGGGAACAAATTCTCCTGTAGCTGTGAGACTGTCTGCTGCAAGTACTAAGTGTTCGGGAAGGATTTTCTTGCCAGTTTCAGAGACAGCTGAATGTAGTTTCTGCAGTTTAACTCAACATTGTCAGAATCATACCTTTTCTTTATGAAGAAGATTGTACCATTTTATTCTAGAAGTACAGAATAAAAGGAACCGGTAAGTGGAATAATGTTAACATCAGGGTAACAACAATTGTGGGTACATTATACAACAACAACAACAACATACTCAGTGTAATCCCACAAGTGGGGAGGGTAGAGTTATAAGAAGACCTTACCCCTACCTTGGGAGGCAAAGAGATGTTTCCCATAGACCCTCGGCTCAAGGAAAGGCATATTAAAGCACATCGAAAAAGAAATAATGGAAGTGAAGAAATCATGGCAAAATACTATAGGAAGTATGAGGAAGCATCCTGAAGATAAGAAGAAACAGTAACTACAATAAAATATTGCGATAATCGAAGTACAAACGACAGAAGATAGTAACAAAAATCGAAGGACAAGAAACTACACGAGAAATACTATGACTACCAGACTGTAAGGACAATGTGGTCGCATAATATCAACAAAGAAATGACACGGCTGTAGAAAATTATGACTAAAAAAGAGGGATCATCTCACAACAAGAACTTACACATAGAAAGTACTCCCATGCTACATCAATTCCATAGGCTACAGTCAGATCATGGACATCATCAGGATAACTGCGTTCCCAATCAATCAAATCCCTTATCTGGAGGCAACTATCCACAAGCGCATTCCAGAATTTGATTCTGTCACAACTTTCTGACATGAAGACCTGCAAATATAGTTCCCCGGTAGAGCCTCTGGAAGATTTTGATGGACTTGGCAACTCTTTCCATAAGATATCAACCTTTTTAAATGCGGAGAAACCTAAAAAAATGAAACATCAAATCAAATGATAGCAGAATAGCAGTTCCATAGAATATCCAACAAGAAGACATCGTGCCACAACTTTTATAGAACAAATGTCTAAATTTAAAGTCACTTTGAAATGTCGTGTATGATGGATGCTATTCATTAATCTTTTGCAATCTTTGGTTGAAATAATTCAATTAGTTCAATAATCTAATGAGGCCACAAAAGAGTGACAATTCACATGCAAATTGCACTCTTCTTCATGAAGATCAGGATATAACCGATAGAAATGACTTTAGACAACTCAATGTCCAAATGCCAGAACTTATCTATAACTTTAGCTTTGCAGAAGCTCAATCAAGTTCGTATAAAGCCTCTATCTTCATTCATCGATCATCATCAGTTATTATAAATTTAACCTATAATTTAATCCTGATACTGCCCGTATCAAGCAGCTTCCTTTTCCTTTTCCCTTTCTTGCAAACTCGTGCAAGAAAAAGGCTGTTTCTCTTTTATTACTTTACTTCACCTTTATAGCAACATCAGTAAATCAAACTAAGTTGTAAGGACCAATGCATAGGTAAATAGCAAGTATACTTCATGATTTCTAAACCCACATTAAACTTGCCAACATGTTTATAAAATGTTTTGAGCCCCTTGAGACATTAGATTCCAAGCAATATAAACATTGAAACCAAATTTTAGTTAAAAATCACTAAAAAATTCTGAAAACTGGTCCTGCAGTCATAATCGGAATGGATTCAATGATCATCAGCTGGAATGGATACTGACAGACAAGGAAAACCAGTTTTATGAATACATGACCCTTCATAACCAGTACAAGTGAAACTCCTTCATAACAAGCCAAGAACAGATTCCATGTTCTTTGTTAACAACAATTAACAGCACAAATGAAACTGCTTTCACAAAAAAGGATAACTAATAAACAAGAACATAGCTCAAGGACATCAGCTTGCCAAGTAGTAATTCACAAAGTAGAAAAAAGATCTAACCTTTTATCACCGTCTCAAGAAGGAATGGAATCACCACCTCACGAAGTGTATCCAGAAGTGAAGAAGGATCTTTTGAGGTCTCAACCACAGAAACAGTGATGCAAATTTCGGACTTCTCTTTTCGTGCTTCAGCAACTGAACAATCCCTGCACATTTACAGGAGTTATTAAAGGAATACAAGGGATCAAACAGTGACCAAGAGACAGTAGAAGTGCAATAAGGTAGTGGAGGATTCAGAATGATTCGGTTTCATAACACTAAAAGCTGGGATCAAATAACTGAATTTACTTTCCTCATATTCCAAATTCCATTTCCATGCATCCATTAACACATAAGAAACGAAACTCAAAGCAAAGCATCTTACTTGCACGTTATATGCAGATTTGGAAGATCATTCCCAGCTTTCGTTGTTGCGGCTCTATATCTCATATTAAGGGCATCTAAAACTGATCTCAGCTTCAGCCTTCTCGTCTTCACATTTTCCTGAGAGAACAGAAATCTAAGAGCACAAGACTATTAAAATAAAGAAATGAATGTCTCATTGCATTACCTTATCTATATGAAGGTGACAGACCCAGGGACAATTGTGAGTGCTTTTACGTGTTTCGGGGGAGAAGCTACATTATAGAAATCTTTAGTCAGATAAGAAATAATGAAAATGATATCAATAGAACTGGATAGAGTAAGTGCGAAAATGCAAGCAGAGAGTGTACCATATCATTACTGTAGAAACAACTTCTGAAAGAAGAAGCCTTTCCAGATGACCCTTGACCTCTAAAGCTCCATATTCAAAACCATGAGCCCATCTGCCAAGTCTTTTTGAAAGAAACATTGATGCAGTTTTCTCGCCACTACGACTCCCCGCTCCAGATTCCAATATTTTCTGTACAAGTCACATCCAAATACCAAAAAGGGTATTTGACAGAGAAATTAGTAGATCATAGATTCCAAGAACACATCCTTAAGAATGTTGATTTAGCCAGCACAAGATAGTATAGTGGCCTAAAAGTATAAATCAGCAGAAATAGAGAGATAACCTTCAGGTTTAGTAAAGGTGATGACTCAAGTGCACTGACAGGTTGATCCAAAGCACTGTATGCAGCTTCTGAAATGGCACAGGCTGCCAATGAACCAACAGGATGACCACCAATTGCATGGTTATGACTTTCTAGGGCTTCACCAGTGCCCTTAGTAGAAGCAATTTGCTCTGCTTCGTAGTAAGAGAACTGCACAATTTGATTCCCATAAGCATTTCTCACTGTTCCATCATATCCAACGTACAGATCACGCATAAAAAACATAAGCTTGCGGTTCAAAGTTCCAGAAACATCAGCATGTCCACTAAAAGAACTATCACGGGTGGTTAATGAATGCACAAAACACTCTAGAGGATTCAAACCCGCAAGAAATGAATTTTTAACCACAGCAGATGGGATGTAAGAACCAGGACATTCAGGAACCTTATGTGGTTTCTCAATAACAAGATGTGATTTATGATTGTTCCATGCATCACAAGAAAGTTGACGGGGCATTCTAAATGATACTGGAACCAAAGACTGCTGCAAACCAAGACACATGCTGTGTTGGACCAGTTTTAGCAGGTTTCCCTTACTCCCAGCTTTTAACATAGCCAGTAGTGAATTGTCATTGCTTGCATAATTATATACCAAATTCTGGATATCCCGGAAAACTTTCTTGAAAGCACTAGCAGAAGCTTGACTAAGGGAAGCTGATTTCTGCTGCATGATGGACATAAACTCAAAATCAAAACCCATGGAGTTCTTGCTTTCTTCCAAGCTTCCAGAAAGGAAATCCTTATTATACTTTATCATCAGCAGCTGGATGTAAGATAGCCGTTCTGCCTCTTGCAAACCAGAACAGACTTCATCAATCATATTTTCGCGGCAATATGAATCAGAAGATATGTAAAGATCGGACAACGAAACACTAAGGCCTCTCATTGACAACCACTCACAAAGAACTGTTTGTGCAGCATAAAGGAGGTCAAGAGTATCACCTCCATGGTGTTTAACAAGACTATAAAAAAGATTATCACTGGCATCACGCAGCCAAGAAGACCCACCAGAAGATGTCACAATTTCCCCCTCACTAATACAGACACCATTTGATGGAAAAACATATTCAAGGTCTGATGGCAAAAGCAAGCTGAATAACTGTTTGCCAGTCCAATAACACATGTTTCCTGGTGGTGCTTTTACGATAGCAGTCATCCCCAATTGACGTGGACAAAACATTTGTAGCTGCTGCATCTGGAAGCGGTCCAAGAAAACTCCAGGTTCCAAAATTAAATGAGCAGCAGTTAAGCTATCATGACTTAATGAAAGAAGATTTTGACCATTCTGTCCATCAAGCAACTGCTGTTTCAGAGCAACAAGCTCACTAAGCTCAATCCTAGAATCGATTGATTGGGGAATATAACCATGAAGGCAATCACCATCAAAATCCCCACGGAATGGAGAACAGACAAGGGGATTGATTGAAAGAACAGAATTTATTGGAAGAATCCTAACAGACAGAGCAATTAGCGAGTGTTGATGAATAGACGGAGGTCGATTTATCATCACAACATCTCCATCGATAAGGGGTCTATGTATAATATCCCCTTTCTGCAACCGGTCCATTACACTAATACGAACTAAGACACCATTTCTACGGACAAGAATCCCTCCCCTTTGAAGAATCATAAGATCACAGAGATCAGTCATCCTTTCCCAATTTCGTAAACTTAGAGATTCTGCCATGTGGAGATTCTCAGCAACATGACATGGAATACCAATTTCACCTAGCTCTATGTTAGGATCACCAACCACAACCATGCGGAAAGCATGATTAGTGCGTTTTGCCAGAACCAATTCTTTCACATACTTCAAACCAGTAGCAGGGGCATTAGGATCATTGATTACCGATCTATCTGCACGTATCTGCAATAGTAAAGGCTCAATTCAAATGTAACATAGTTCTACAAAAAGCTGACAAAGAAAGGGAAAGGAGAAACATGGTTGCATTTCTTACCTTGGAAACTTTAATTCTATCTAAAACGCACATGCTCAAGTCATTTGCTGTCCCTCTAAAGTCGATCAACTTTCTGTAAAGCCTATTACTTTCATCCTGGGACATTAAAACCAGCACGTGACCAGGTATTAGAAAGCTGAGTGCCAAAAATGGGTATCAATACTACCATAAAAGAAAAGACACATTTTTCTCACTTACAAATATCATGTGCTGCCCAAATTCTGTGACACGATGACTATTAGGAGTCAAAAGGCAGCTTTTAAGGAAGATTGAATTCTTCCTTCTGAGAAGTCCTTCAAGAAACCCTGGATCAATATCTTTCAGAATGCTATATACCTAAAGGTCAGAAAGTTAATCAGATGCACCAAAGAACAGAAGCAAAGACAGCAAAAACATAACTCACTAGTGAAAACACAGAGATAGGCTAGGTCACCGTTCCATCTCAAAGCTTGGACATTATTAAAAAGGCTTAACATCTAAATTGACACATATACTTGAACCGGATTTTAAAACCGGCCCTCCAACTCTCTTTTTTTCCCATTTAAACACATCCACTTGAACAAATGGCTATTAATAAACAACTCTAGCCTTGTTTATTGTTCAATTGCTTCGCATTTTCATGACACTTATAACTTGTGGGTTCCGCTTGTTTCTTTATTAAAAATCAGTTGCATACCTCTTCTTAGAAACCACCAAAAAACAACCCAAAATCAGTTGCTTCTTTTTTTTAATCATCCAAAATCCCAGAATCATCACTAGTAGGTATTGGTCCCATCATTTTTTCTCAAAACTTCACAACTCAACTCCATCCAGGCACTTCTGTAGCTTCATTACAATCCAAGGAAATTTGCAGCATTTACTCCAGTAACTGCAAGCTCTTTCTTCAACCAAACTTGAAGTTTCAAAAGAACTCATATATCAAACCAAATCAGCCAAATCCATTTCTGGATTTTCATTTTCATACATCAACCTCAAACGAGTGTGAAGCCAAATGGGTCAGAACCTCAAATGGGCCGATTCATATTTTTAATGGATATGGACTGGGGACGCGGCATGGGGTTTGTTTTTTCCCTTAAGCTTTTCCGAGTGAGCAATGATTTTTCTGGCTAGTTGAGAATGGTGAGGAACTTCTGTTTCAGGGATGGCTACATAGGAGGTGACAGGAAAAGGGGGAATCGATTTGTTTCACTTGGACATCACTCTATGAACATGTTTGACTCAAGATATTCTCAACAGAAGGAACATACACATTGTCAATAGATGCTACATGTGCAAACAATGAATAGAAACCAATAGTCACCTACTACTACACTGCTCAGTTGCTACAGATATCTGGAATATGTCATTTTCAGCTTTTCGACTCAGTTGGTCATGTCTGAGAGGATTAAAGATGCTTAATATGCTGGAGTTTATGGAAAGTTGGTAAATCCATCAGGAATATCTGAGAAATGGTCCCAGCCTGTATTTATTGGTGTTTCTGTCCAGAAAGGAACCATAGATGCTTTGATGAAAAGAAACTCCTAATCGCGAAGGGGAGCCTTGGACCAACTGTAAAGTTGTCTCCATATGACCCATAGGTCAATGGTTCAAGCCGTGGAATCAACCACTGATGCTTCAGGGTAGGGCCTACATCACACCCCTTAGGGATGCAGCCCATCCCCAGAACCTGTGTGAATGCGGGATGCTTAGTGCACCAGGCCCGCATGCCACCCTTAGTGGGAGGTAGCAGGTATCCCGTGGAATTAGTTGAGGTGTGCGCAAGCTGACCGGGACACCATGGTTATCCAAAAAAAAAAAGTTGAAGCCCAAAATAAAACCTTAATCAAAGTTGAATATACATATTGCTATTTATTCAACTAAACTCAGAAGTATTTGGGTCTTCATTTCTCATCTCACCCTCCAATGTGATACTTGCAACAAGAAACAGAAGAAAGCTTCTGATGTTACTACAAAATGTAAATGGCAAAAGATATATGCTATCCAAAGAAGGTCTTCAGCAATATACAATTTCTTAAATATCAGTGAAAGGGCTATTCAATCTTCAAGTTGTATCTAATCAGTAGGGATAAGATATATCATCAACAGAAGAAAACAACAAATAAAGTTTTAATTCCCCAAAAAAATTATCTTAAAAGAAAAAAACATGGTGAAATTTTGACCAGATAGGAGAGTGCAAGAAACTAGCTGAAACTGGTAAGAAACACTACCTGAGCATGTGATAAAACTCTTTTGTAATTTGACGAATTTACACTTGCTTCTTGTTGTGCATCATATGGGATGAAATCCCAATAGTCAGAAGCCAAACTTACTCCCATAGTTTGCTGAACCTTCTTTAACAAATTCTCATTCACTTCTGCGATAATGGCAGTCCTCCCAAACATGTCTTTAGGAGATACTTTAAATTTTGTTGGCGGATAACCTCTTAAAACTCCCTGCTTATCAGATAGACAGAGGTCAAGAAATTAAAACAAGGGAACGAATATTATTAACTTAAAACCAATAAGACTCACATCACAGTATTTGCAGGCAGATGTCCTATCAGAACCCTGGAAAAGGCAAAGAAAAGAATTATCACCCTGGGAGCAAGTAGAACAATAGCAGCATCATCGATATGTCACATGTACTGTACCAACAACCTATAACAACATGGATTTTTTTTTACATAAATACCACAATGCCTATTAGAATAGCAAGTAAACAAAATGCTGTTTGTTTTTTGATAATGAAATACAAGCTGCTATTTCCCCCCTGCAAACCTGATTTTAATCAGTTTGTGGTGATTGGTTCCACCAAGACAAGAACAGAAAATTGACATCATTTTTGGAAAGTGAAAATGCACACAGCTGTAAAAACACCTGCACAAAAATAACATATAGTCTATGTATAGAGCGCTGTGGTCCGGGATACCAGCATAGATTCCTATCTCACCACAACACATGCCAACACGTTTTATCTACGTAAACCTTACTATCAAAACCCAAATTACATCAGTTAAAACTCAAATGGTGGAGCAGGAACTTGGAGCAAGTGCATTTACTAAAGTAACACTAAACAACTGTTAGTAACTGAACTAGAAAAAGGAATTACTTCCCTACATCTGATTCACCTGAAGAATTTACTAAGATGTTCTTGTCACAATAGCTGACCACATATGTTACAGGAAAAATGAACTGTGTAGCTCAAGTTCATATTAATGATATAGTATCAAGTTTCAGTACTGAGTGTGTAGTACCTGACCTTGACCTTATCACGACGCACAGATTTACATCCTGGACATATTTTCTTCAAGATCTGAGCAACCTCCGATACGAAATACGGATTCAGAATTGTATATGGAAAGTTTACTAATCCAAAATGACCTGGAAAGGATGTAAAGAATAAAACTAAAATGATTACTTCCCGTGAAGATGTTAAAACAGTAATGCATCGGGTATTATCAAATAAACAGCTTCTTCTCTCATACCTTCACATTTTTTCCCATCGTTTGCACCACATGTTGTACACTGAAAGATTGGATTTGGAAACCCCAATGCGGGATCTGTTACTTCATTAACTGCTCCAATTACCTTAGCTGATAATTTGGCCTAGAAAAGCAAGAAATGCAGAAATGTGAATCAGCTTCATTTGATAATAAAATTTAACAGAAGGACTATACAATTAGCAACTTAATCTGTCTAAAATTTTACAAGCCTTAGTTCGACTTTGATATAGCCTATTAAGAATCAGCTAATCTAAAGCAAGGTGGGTTCAACATTTCTGTTTTAGATTACTTCTTATGGGTTTGAGTTTTCTAGGAACAAAAGTATATTAGATTACAGTAATGTAATTATTAGTAGAGAAAAGAGACCTTTTATCTAAGAAAAATGGACAACATTTTAGGACAGACAGGAAAGAAAATTGAGAAAAGCTATTTTCGCCAGTGGGAGTAAATCCATTTCAAGCAACAAAGAGAACGAAGCAGACATGCTCGCTAATTTAAATTACACCAAAAGTTTGGCATTTACTTACTGCGTCAGTCTCTGACAAGATACTGAAATTTATGCCCCTCAGAATACCTTCTGGCACTTGCTGCTCAATATTCCGATCATGCTCCATCTGAAATCTGGAAAATAACGTGGTTCAAGAGTACACTACAAAGCAAGAACAGAAAAAGAGTAAACATAATTCATGTAACAATGAGAAAATATTTCAGTAATGCCTTGGAATTAAATCCATCCCTAAGCAGTACAACAAGTGAATCAAGCTTTGTTTAAGAAAACATGTCAATCGTTTAACAAACATCTATACAATCACGGCCCACATAGCTATTATATCTCACTAGATTAAATAAACCCAAACCCTTGTGACATTTTTTATAAAATAGATGGTCTGTTTGATATTTAGAACAGAACAAAACCATCAATAAAAAAAAAAAATCTAGTCACACTTGGATGAGTTGTTTGCCAGCCTTCCCAAAGAATTTGATTTGATAATTTGAAATTCCTGAAGTAACTGTGGACATTTACCATATCAAATATTTTGAATCGATATTGTTAGTTCTATATCTAGAATAATTAGTTCATTAGATAACAACAAAGTGAGGGATTTGAAATCCATTAACTATGACTTGTAACAACTTAAGATGTTAATATGAAACACATGAAAATCAATCACTTGCATCGAAACGGATCATAGAAGAACTATACCTCCGCAAGCCTGACTAGCCAAGTCTGAGCTTGGACCGTGGACAGTCAACTCAAAACCAAAACCTGGATGTAAACTTGACAGCCTGTCATACAAAGATCTCCAACAATCATTTTCAAATACCAGATGCTAAAACTGAGTTATTTCTTTCATTTAAGGGAGAACGTTTTACAGGGAGAGCCAACAACATACCCAGTGAAATCCCACAAGTAGGGTCTGAGGAGGGTAGAGTGTACATAGACCTTACCATTACCTCGTGGAGGTAGAGAGTTTGTTTCCGAATGACCCTTGACTCAAGAGAAGTAAATCCAAGTAAAAAGAAGAAGGAAACAGTGTTTACAAGGAGAGCCCAACTTCCATATTTTTTTGGTGATTTGATGATATTGTTAAAATAGTGTTTCAGTTAGGAAAAGCACATAATGAGGTAACAATACAGCTGCTAGTTAAGGTGCACAAAGCAGTATATTTGATCAGCAATTTTTTTAGATTAAGGTCAATTAAATGACCTTCGAGCTCTCAAGCGCTGCAAAACTCATCTTTCTTCACCCAAGATGGTAGAAGCACTTCCATAAGATTCTTAATTAAGAGAACATGGCATAATAGATGAAAATGTAATAAGAGTGCTACATAACCAACAATACCGAGCAAAGTAAAGGGTAAGTTATACAGAATAGTTGAGACCAACTATGTTACACCCTACAAAACCAAAAGATGAGTCTCATAAAAATGTGAGTGCCGAGATGGATATTCTACAAAGATAAAAGCTGCACACAGAGGATACAATAAGAAAACTAAAAGGAAAGGTCATCCAAGACTACTTGATCATGACTTCCAAATGTACCGGTCGATATGTATGACATTATGAAGACTAAAGGTGAACAAAGAGGGAGGGTAGACCTTAAATCTCATGGAGTAAAGTCTGAAAGACCTAAAAACTTCAGAATCAATGTGGACTTCGCTAAGAACAAAATCTAACTGAAACAAAGGATCCATACAAATGATACAAACTAGTTAAGAATAAGACATAAGTGTCTTAAGAGCCCCTATATTCTTTAAGAAATTATCTAGTATTGGAATGAAATAAGTCCGACTAAAGCAGATGAATATAGAGGATTTCTCCCACCTCCTCCGAAAATCCACACAACCTTGACCGAACTATATTGTTTTTGCAGTGTGTCTCAACCAAGCTTAAACCATACTAGCCTTGTGGACACCGCACAGTAACCCCCTAAACAAAATATTTATGCTATTATTGCAATTGTCGTTTTATTAGCTCTAGGAATAACGTAAACATAGTTTGGCTTTAGAGTGCAAGGGCATCCAATAAAATCTGATTCAGTACATCGATAAGTGAATAAATGATCATGTCTTCAGTCTTACCTCACTTTCACAACCTAAGAACACACATCAATTAGCATTTTTAACCAACACATTTTGGTGATGCAACAAACTCTTCTATTCCGCTAAAACACACAAAACACAAAGATGAATAGCATGTAGGCCTTGTCTAACTAACAGAAAATTTTAATGTCTCAATTCCACATAGGTTAAACTTTTTGTGTATTGGAATTGGATAAACTGGCGACCCTTAGGCCTACCACTATCATTGCAAGAGGATCGAATGTATGAGTTGCTCCATTAATCTTAGAGGAGGTGAAGAGCTTGAGCAAAATGAGAAGGCAGGAAGAAAGAGGAAAACAAAGTTGCGTGTATCCTTTAGAGATGAAGCAACTTAAACTTGTCTTAGGACATAAACTTATGAAATCCAAATTGCATAGGAGCTTCTCTTTGAACTTCAACAGAACACTTGGGAAAAGGGAGCGGTGTAATAATGAATTCTAGGATCTTTTAATTAAGGTAAGATATTAGAAAGTAGAACGCCGCCACGACAACATTAGAGAATTCAAAAGTTCCAAAGAGTGTCAATTTTCTAGCTTTCTAACTACCCCCATTAGGCCAAAAGTATTAAGAGGGTGTTTGGATTGGCTTAAAAGTTGGTCAAAAATGACTTAAAATAAGTTAGGAAGTGTTTGACAAGGTAAAAAATGACTTAAAATAAGTTTAAAATGACTTAAAATAAGTCAAAAACCAAAAGTAGGTCTCCCCCTACTTTTTATTTTTGACTTGAAATTCATTTAAGTTTGACTTTTTATTTTTGACTTAAAAGCAACTTTTTTTAAGCCAATCCAAACGGGCTCTAAGTTTTGTAAACATCTGCACTTCATACTTTACAAAAGGCATATTTTTTACAACTGTGGTGTCAGCTTGTGCACGCCTAATTCCACGGGTGTCTCCTACCTCTCAAGGCTATTTTTGGTTTAGCCTGCACTGGGATTCAAAACTAGGACCTCATCGACCTACTTCAATGACCCCTACAACAACGACACACCCTGTGTAATCCCACAGTAGGGTCTGGGAGGATAGCATGTACGACGACCTTACCCCTACCTTTGTGGGGGTATAGAAGAAGTTTTCGATAAACCCTAGGCTCAAAAGAAGCATAACCAACGGAGGATTGTAAAAATAAAAAAAAAAGCAAGATACAAGACAAGTGCAACAACAAATAGTAATACACATTGAAGAATAACATAATCACCTTCTGAGCTTTCTGATTCCTGTAGAATTGATTAATCTAGGTCCAAGATGGAGATAAATGCAAAATAAGAATAGTCATCCTAATCACACTTTTGATTTATCTCGCTTGATAAGGTTCTCCTCTCCGCCAGTTTCTATCACTAGGATCTTGATCTCAATTTACACGACACTAATTCGGGTTGTGAAAATTGAAAAATGTGAGCATCTACAAAACATCTAATATCGATATGTATATATTAATATAAAGCAAGGACACGGAAGATTGATCTGGAACCTCCTAGAGTCGGTATCCCTACTTACATATTTTGTCCATTTCATTTTTGCCAAATTTGTACGCTTTATATAAAAGGAAAAAAAATGAAACGCCACGTCTTTAATTGTGAATGTTGCCATAGGTCTCTTCTCCTCAAAAGGCGTGTCCGCTTCCTTCCAAAAAGGTTGAAGCAATTAATAAAATATTAATGTTTCTTCATCAATACCAAGAAAATCCTCCACTCCTCCTTTCTTTACTTTTTTTGAGTAAAGTAATAATTGTATTAAAGAAAAAAACTTAACACCAGAAAAGATGCTAAGTTAAGAACTTTACAAATCCCAGAAGAGTATAAACAGCCCAAGCCTATAATCTTATACATTGCCTCATAAATCCACCAGGTCCCCTATTCCCCCCCCCCCCCCACACATATTCTCTATACACCAAAAAAAGAACAAAGACAAATCAGCCTAATTTTTTGAATGACCACAATTCATTCTAATTTTCCAGATAGAACTGCTAGTATCTTGAAAAAATCTTAGATTCCTCTCTTTACATATAGTCCACCAAATACATGCAAGTATAATCTGCCACTGGTTCTCATCAACTCCCCTTTTTCCAATACTCTTCCAGCTGCTTATGATCATCAAGATAGAACTTGGCATTGCCCATTTAATGCCCGAAATACAAAAGAACATGTGACACTCCTTCTTTCTCAATTAATGGTAAGGAAGTAATGACAATTGAAATCGGAAATACAAACGACAAAAACCAGGGAAGACAAACATATATCTTATTTTTTTTCACTATTTGCTTGTGTTGCATTGGGAGTAAAGGCAATCGGTAAGGCAGGAGTAGATTTATCAGACGGTCACTCAACTAATTGTAATTATATTAGAAAGTTACTTTTCTTTGTCGTGCAACATAAAAGTCACTAGCACTTCAATTAACCTTACTGTTACAAAACAAAGAAAAGTGATATTCTGAGATAATTGTTTTTAGTTTAGTGATCGTCTGAGAAATCAACTTTTTAATGGAGCGATAAAGCATCCGATAATGGAGTGATAAAGCATCCAATAAAGGAGCAAGGATCAAGACATGACAAAGTAGTTAAGTCGCACACTCATATTCATATATCTTAAGATTGTTATTTTTCAATTTGCATTTGAAAATTCCATAGCCATGAAAAATGTGTTGATGTGTCGCAACTTTCTGATACAAATTCTTCATGCTCTTATTAGTAGGGAGGGAGCAAAAATCTCATCTCAGCTAGAGAGAATCATTGTGAAAACAGGATACTAAAGTATGGCTCTTTTCCCATGTAAAAGAACCTAAGCATCAAACTCAAAACATTGGGGGGAATGAGTGGGAATTATAAACCTCTACAGATGCCCCTATATATTTGATAAAGAAGATATTGTACACTCTAACAAAGCTAATGCCCCAAATGCATCTAATCCAAAATACGATAAAACACCTATGCTCACATCCCCTTCCGCACAACATTAAAGTAAATGAAATACCAAGAGAGCTTTTGATAGAATAGACAAGTATTTAGTACACTTGAGGAATAGCCTCTTATTCATTATTGCCTTGCACCCACGGGCCACGAGGTTCGTATAGAAGATAGGGTGTCATTCATCGAACCATATGTCTTTTTCTAAGGTTTTCTAATTTTTGGTATAATTATTGTATACGGGTAATTTTTTGCTCATTGTTACTAAAATTTAGTCAAGAACGAATTGACACGATGTATCCAAGGGGAGGTCCCGAGGTGTATGTTATTCGCAGATGATTGACGAGACGCGCAATGAAGTTAACGATAGGTTGGACGTTTGGAGAGAGACCCTAGAATCTAAAGGTTCCAGGTTAAGCAGGACTAAGACAAAGCACCTAGAGTGCAAGTTCAATGATGTGGACACAAGAGGCGAAGGTGGAGCCCGATTAATCCGAATTCTCGCTGCGTAAAGCCCATTTGGAATAAAC
Organism: Solanum etuberosum; assembly: GCA_029582245.1. Classification (NCBI taxonomy): domain Eukaryota; kingdom Viridiplantae; phylum Streptophyta; class Magnoliopsida; order Solanales; family Solanaceae; genus Solanum; species Solanum etuberosum. Next base: position 561 of record JAJONR010012071.1, on the reverse strand, counting down.
ACTTCCTATCAAGGATTTTTCCTTACCCAGCTCAAAACCGAAACCTCTAGTTGAGGGAGAGAGACCCTAGAATCTAAAGGTTCCAGGTTAAGCAGGACTAAGACAAAGCACCTAGAGTGCAAGTTCAATGATGTGGACACAAGAGGCGAAGGTGGAGCCCGATTAATCCGAATTCTCGCTGCGTAAAGCCCATTTGGAATAAACACTTCCTATCAAGGATTTTTCCTTACCCAGCTCAAAACCGAAACCTCTAGTTGAGGGAGAGAGACCCTAGAATCTAAAGGTTCCAGGTTAAGCAGGACTAAGACAAAGCACCTAGAGTGCAAGTTCAATGATGTGGACACAAGAGGCGAAGGTGGAGCCCGATTAATCCGAATTCTCGCTGCGTAAAGCCCATTTGGAATAAACACTTCCTATCAAGGATTTTTCCTTACCCAGCTCAAAACCGAAACCTCTAGTTGAGGGAGAGAGACCCTAGAATCTAAAGGTTCCAGGTTAAGCAGGACTAAGACAAAGCACCTAGAGTGCAAGTTCAATGATGTGGACACAAGAGGCGAAGGT
>JAJONR010012070.1:0-20429 GCA_029582245.1 Solanum etuberosum | reverse complement strand
GAGGAAGATCTAGGGTTTCGATGGATGGGGTTTAGATGAGAAGGCGGGGTGAGATACATATGGATAAGGGATTGGGGATGAAAACGTCTGATGTGATGTAAGAGAGAGAAAAATTTAAATTGTTAGTATCCTATTAATTAAGGAGATTAGGCTTAAAGATAATTACTCATTGTCATATTTAAGGAATTCGTGTATCTGATTTAACTTTATAAAATATATGGTATAATTATTAAAAAGTGGTATTACATGTAAAAATTTTAAAATAGAGATAAAATATGTATATATGGTAGTAAAGTATGTGTTATTAAGTAGTTTTTCCTAAAAAAATAACATGTGGCATTGGGCCCCCAAATTTATGGAAAAAATATTTTTTTGCTTAAAATTTTTCAAACACATTTTATATCTAAAATTTTTATAAAATAAAATGAAAAAGAAAAAATGAAAATGTCAACATAATTTACCCACCCCCACCCCTACCCAACCCCCTTTCATCTTCATCTTCTTCCCAAAACACATTCTTTCCCAAATGACAAAAATCAATTTCTTTTCAAATAACTTGAAGATTAACTTTATGTGAAAAATATATTTTCATTTTAGATACGTCATGTAGAAAGATTGATATAAGAGTGAAGGAGAAAGAAAATTTTGTCGGCGGTTATTCATTTCTACATCGATGATAAAAAGAAATTGATTGGTTATAAATAAATTTTATCAAAATTTTGGATATCAATTTTGATAAATTTAGTGGGTTTATATTTTAATTTGAGTAGTAATTTGTTCGAAAATGGTGAAAAACGAATACCGTTAACTGTTTTATGTGTAAAGTCATTTATTTTCTTTCTTCATATTTGTTCCATTATTTTTATGAGATTTGAAATAAATCATACAAAAGAAAGTCTTTCTTTCAAATCTGAACCGTATGATTTATAGTTGATAGTCTTTCTTTCAAATCTGAATCGTATGATTTCTTCATAGTTGATTTTCATTTATCTTCAGATTTGGAAGAAATAATATTTTAAAAAAAAACTATGTTTGAGTTAAAATAGAGAAAGTTTTGCAAACTAAATAATGAAGAAGACGACTGGTGGGAGGTGGGGTGCTTTTCTTTTTGAAAAAAGTGTCAATGAAAGAAGATTTTTTTTAAAAGTTAATTATAGTGCCAAGTGTCAATAAAAGAAGAAAAAACTGACTACATCCGTCCACTTTTAATTGTCATAGTTCCCCATTTTAGAGTCAAAGTATAAAATTTTTGACTAACATTTTACTATATATTTTTGGAAAAATTACGCGGTTAAACAAACTTATACTACTTAATTACTCATCATAGCTATAGTTTGCTATAATTACCACTCGCGACTAACATTATACGTTAATTGTGTGGGCTGACTTCGAGTTTGTATAATTAGCCACGTTTGTACATGTATAATTCGCCAGAATATACAAATACATATGTGTAATATACAATTATCGAACCGATATACATATACAATTCACCTCTCTCCCACTCTTTGCCCTCTCTCTCTCGCCTCTCTCCTCTCTCTCCCAGTCTCGCTCGCCTCTCTCCTCCCTATAACATGTAGTTACGAATTGTAATTATCAAACTATAGCTATGGAGAGTAATAGTGGCTATATGTGAAAGTTCATCTATATTTTTTCATCATATTCATATGCTTATAGTACTTTTTGTGACGCCACTGAGTTCAATTCTAAGCTAAACCCATTCAACTTTTGAATATTTAAATTTTTTATTTAAAATATCGACTCAATGTAATCTAATTTAACTTTGAAAATTATTCAAACTGACTTTCGAAAAGCGCAACATGACAAATAAAAGTGGACGGAGGGAGTAATTTTTTAAAAAAAAACAGTATTTTGAATTTTTTTCACGCGCTCTAGGGAAGTGCAAAACACGATTTTTGCCATATCAACATTTTCTGTTTAATAGTTATATGTTTTGAACAATTTAGGTGTTCAATAAATACAAGTTCTAATTAAGATATCTAGGTGAATTATGCGGATAACTTTAAGGGGTTGTTGATGACTTTAAGTCTTTCTTGAAGGGATGCAAAAAGTTAAAAATGACAAGTGAATGGTGGATTGGTCTTTCTTAAAATAGGACAATGCTCAAATATGTCATCAAACTTTGATAAAAGGCTTATTTATGTCATCTATTAAAAGTTTGGCTCATATATGTTATTTTTATTTGAGAAAAGACTCATCTATTCCATTATTTATTAATAAAAAATATTTTTTCATTTTGCAAAACCTTATTTTGCACGTGATTAATTATGATTTGGCCGCGTCATTAATTAAATAACTTTTTAAAAGAGAAAAGGCTTAACTATGCCTTTATTTTTTAAATGAACGGACATAAATGAGTCAAACATTTTTTAAATGAACCGACATACATGAGTCAAATTTTTAATAGATAACATAAATACGTTTTTTCTCAAAATTTAATGATATATTTGAACCTTTTCTCTTTTAAAAAATAATTTAATTAATGATGCGACCAAATCATAATTAACCACGTGTAAAGTAAAGTTTTGCAAGATGAAAACAATATTTTTTATACACTAAATAATGGCATAAATGAGTTTTTTCTCCAACCTAAGTTGACATAAATAAATAAGCAGATTTTTCTCAAATTCCATGACATTGCCTTTTCCCTTGGGAAATAGGTCATTCAGCTTCTTGTTTCAGGCGACGATGACTAGCAGCAACTGCAGATTTCTCTTCAAAAATGGCTTGATTCCGAATTTGGCAGAAAACCCATCGGTAACAACCTTACTTGAAGCCCACCAAGGTATTTTACCTTCTTTTGAATTCTTTTGTTGTTGTAAGAAATATGCTTTTTGAACTACTTCAACAAATAAATGGTAGAAACTTAAAGGTACAATTTTTTTCCATTTCAGGTGCATATACAACAACTAGGACTCACAGTGGTGGTTCACTGTTGTTGTTTTGGGAAAGGCATATGAGCAGACTCTCTAATTCTCTAAGAATTCTCTTGAACTCTAACCCAGAACTTTTATTCAATTCAAAAACATGTAGAGTCCCTTTTTCCTTTGTATCAACAAAACCAACCATGTGGGATTCATTGGTTCAATCTCTTGTGGATGATTCAATGAGAAAAGCTATTCCCCTTGTATTGGAGAAAAGAAGAAGTGGGGAGGAATTGGCCATTACATGTCTTGTCAGTGGAAATGTTGATAGTTTGGAGGAACTTGAGGGAGATGAGGAAAAGCTTTCTACAGCTTTTGATGTTTATGTCCATGTTGGTTCCTATGTTCCTCCACTCTTTGGTATCCACGAAAATGCAGCACATTTGGCAGTTGTAGGTCGTGGTAGGCGCGTAGCAAATGCCAAATACTCAGACTGGGTTAGGTAATTATGCATGAATAACTGGTTGCTTTCCTTTTAACCGTGATATACTCATGGAGTTTCCTCTTGATACTAATGGATGGTGATTTCACTTGACAAGAGGGAGTTGCTCGGATGATAAGCACCCCTCACTTCCAACACTAAGGTTGTGAGTTTGAGTCACCAAGCGAGAAAAAAGGGTGGGAACTCCTATGGAGGGGTAAAAAAGGAGAAAAAGATGGTGATTTCGCTTTAGTATCTGATTTGAAGATATAGGGAAGAGATGAACTTTGTTGACACAATCTTTCTTGGTAATGGAAATTTGTTGTTTTCGTTATAGGTAGGCAAAGGAAACAATTGGAGAAGCTGAGGCCACCTTCTGTCAATGAGCTCCTGTTGTCAAACAATGGCGATCAGATCTTAGAGGGTTGTTTGTCTAATCTTTTTGTTGTTTGCCACAAGGTGAATGTCATTACAAAACTGTTATTAGGTCGACCTAGTCCTATTTTGTTAAAGTTTTGTGTTTAATTACGAAGAGTTGGAATTTTTCTTATTCTATATAATCTTTTATCATGGCTAGATTTCAGATGACCAAACCATTTTTGTTTAATTGATTTTGTTAATAACAACTGGTACTGAGATCTTATTTGATCTTGTTGAAGGTGTACCAATTTATTAGTTCATTGATGGTTTTTCTGGGAAGTTGAGTTTCAGCTAATTGAGCTTAAGAATGTAAAGCTATAGTTGTTTGAATTAGAGATTTCATTTGTTGAAGGGAACAATTGGTTTTTTAAGACAGCCATTGTTTCTGTTGGTGGGGAACTGTAAAATCTGAATTTTACACTAAATTAAAGTACTCACTGTTGTAATTATGCAACCTGACTTTGTGGCATCTTTGAGCCATACATAAATAATTCATCAGCTAATTTAGTGATTAGATTGAAACCTTTCTATGAGAAGAAAAGATCTGTAGTGATGGGCTTTTCTTCTAGTTGTACAGGATGAACATAGCTTGACAAATTTTAATTGTCAATTACGGGAAGGTTATTGACTGTATATTGAAATTTAGTTTAGACAAGCGCCATCTTATTGCTAGTCTTCAAACAATAATGAAAGTTCTTTTTGATAAAGTAACAATTAATAAAACTTACATTGTACTGATCAAAAAGTGGTAAGCTTTACTTCTGGGCACACTGGAATGACTTGGACTATGCCGAACTACTCCTGAATTTTAAGGTTATTGGGGCTTTAGAAAAAAAATCACGGGGGCTATAAAAGTTCGAGTAAAGCTTGAAGAAAATATGGAACACAATCCCTGCATGCATTTAGTGGTCTATCTGGAAAGAAGGAAATCTGAGGTGCTTTTGAAGATGTACCAACTCCTTGCTGAAGGTCAAGACTAGTTATATACTTCTCCTGTCTATTTGGTGTAGGGAGTAATATGAACACGAGGCTGAATCACCACTGATTGATTTTGTAGGTTCTTTCCTCACTTAGAAGGAAGGAGCTATACTTTTGCTTTTTGGATGTACATGATACAACACCATCTTAGTGCTGATGTCAAAAAATAAAAGAAGAAGCTCTTTTATAGTTCAATCGAAAAAAGTCTTGAGCTTTACTTTAAAATGGACACAACATCTACGCCGAAGGCATATCAACTTCTATCTAGCAGGAGTTACAGCAATTACTAACCAAGCTATCCAAGTAGTGCAATTAGTATTATTTTGCTGAGGATAAGGTAAATCCTTAGTGACGACATTCCGTCTTCTCCTTCACAAAGTGAATGCAGGGCGCTCTTAACTTCATGTGAAAAGCTTATGTAAGAAAAACATATTGTCCAAAGAGCATTTATGTGTTATTTAGAAAAATACTATGGGGGTGGGATGGAGTGGGAGTTTGGGGATGGCGCAGGGTAGGATGGTCAAGGGGTGGGGGTTGGGGGCTGCTGGGGGGTGGGGAGGAGACAAACTCCACTAATGGAACTTGTTTTCCCTACTTGCATTAGGGAAATTATTTTCCTCATTTTTAAGGAACTTGTTTTCCTAGAGAAAACTTTCGATCAACCAAACATGATCAAATTGGAAATTATCTCTGCATACCAAACACACCTTAAGTTTTATCATTTTGCTTTAACTGTATGTGAATAGAGTATAACTTATACAAAGTCTATCATGTTTTATCTTACAGAAATTACTAAAATTTTTGCTGCAGGATGTTAATGGTGATTATCACAAGTCTAGCCAAAGAGACAATGAATCTACAGTTTCAATTGAATTGCAGACTGCCCCTATAAGAGATGGTGTCCTTCCAGGCGTTGTACGCCAAGTAATTCTTGAGTGCGTTCCTTCTCTGGCCTTCGGAACTTGACATATTTAAAGTTAGAACTTAAGGTTACTGTTTGGAACTTTGTCTCGCATTTTGCAGCAACTTATTCACCTGTAGAATGTAATAAATGCTGGTCAACTTGGAAGGGGTTACTGTTGTGTTGACTTGGATATGCCTAATGTTTGATATGGTTGGCACAGATTCATTCTAGAACATTTTCTGTTGCCCTAATCCTATGTGTTCTGCACATATTACATACTGTACCATAAAGAATTTCCTTTACTGGTAGGGAGTCTTATTGAAGCAGATCTTGTACAGAAATCTCTTTATATAATAATTGGAGGTAAGTTTATTAATAATAACTCATTAATTAGTAATTTCTTTTAGCAGTCCATCTTTGGCGTTGAGAACTTTTATCTGCACGCCATCATATATGTTCCCAAAGGAGTGCTATATAGAATGGTCTGGACTCTGGCATTTGTCCTTGTGCGTGATGCCCATATTTGAACCGCTAGAACAATATGAAGCTATTGAGGCTCTGTGGTTTATTGAAGAAATGAGAAATATGGAACTTTAGAATTCATGTTGTTTCTATTAGGTTTAAGCAATCTGTCAAGAAAAAAACATTAGTGACCTGTCTGCTAGGAGCTGCTTGCTTTTTAAAAAAAAGGTTATTCCAGAGCACATTAGATCTCATTAAAATTGTACTTTGTTAAATAATGACCATGATGATCATGTGTTTGTCCAGCATATGCTCAAGAAACAAAATCCCAGTCAGAGAAATTGCACCTTCATGGTCAGAGCGTGAAATGTGGTCAGAAGCATTCATTACAAGTATGTGGCTGAGTCGTAAGCTCAAATAATTATCATTTCTTCAGCATTATATACTCAAAGCTTGCTTTATTCTCCGCCGGGTGCTCCAAAGCTATTTCCCTTTACCTGGTCAAGTGGAGACTGAATTTCTAGTATACATATTTGAGCTGTGGTCCTGATGCTTAAACCTATTGCCTATCAGTTTTCCAGTTCAACTTCATGCTTGTTATGTGCAATATAAGGTTGTACTCAGTTTAAAAGTGAAAGGTAGAGTGAAAAGTGTGCTCAACGTTCCATTATGTATATATTGCTGACAGTTTAGAAGTGAAGGGTAGTAGAAGCCTGTTTATGTGCCATCATGAATTTGTGTTCCTATATACAGTAGGAGGATTTATTTTTACTGTTAGCATACTTATTTGAACTATTATTGCAGGTAGCTTGAGGCTATTGCAGCATGTGGAAGTTATTCAAGCTCCTAGTTCATGGGAATCACTCGATGCACAAACTTGGATGGACGTAACTTGGGAGGATAAGCTATTTGAGGTATGACAAATCCATGCACTAAAACTTGATAAATAAAAGAAGTTTTGAAGCTGCTCATTGAATAATCTCCTTACTGATGTTTGTGTAAATTTCAGAATGCTCCTGGACGGATCACTGCCTTCATCCAGGTAATAAAAGAGATTTCCTTCTTAATGTTTATGTCATTTAATAGAGATTACTTGTTTGATTTTGTACCATTTTTAACGTTCATTTGTCCACCCTTACATTATTAATCATTACTTAAGTTATGAGATTGAGTATTCATCCTGCTTCCCCCAACCAGATACACAAATCAAGTGCATAATCTTGTACACTGAAATAGTCTTAACATACTGAAAAGGGTATACACCTATGTGATCAGAAGCAGTATATATTTATATCGAGTCTCCATTTTGAGAAATCCTCTTATGGTGTGCTTGTAGAAGCATTAAACAAAATAGTTTGATTGTAAAAGAATACGCTATTACCTGAATCAGATAGGGCTGTAAATATCCACCCGGGCAGGGTATCCTATCTCTTTGACTCTCATTTCCCACTGCCTTGAGCTCTTGCTGTCTGGGTACAAGCAGAAATTACCTATGAAAATTGACATGACAAAACCCCTCAAGAGTATGACGCCCTCGGCCTTCCTTTTAGTTGATCTGTTGTGTACTCTTTCCTTATATAGACTTTAATCATTGGTCTAGATGCACTATGTTTGTCACTTAAGCTCAAGTAGTGGAACAATTACAAAATTGTGAAGCCTCTTGTATTGCACAAGTAGCGAACAAAGACTCATTGTTGTTTTTTCTGCAGAAGGAGGTCATGGAAATGGCAAGCATGGAAGGGTATCCAGTTTCTCTATTTAATGACCGGTAGATCTTTCCCTCTTATTATTGTGGTACGATTGAAACGGTCGTATCTTAAAAACACAACGTTTTAGCCAGCGATGTCTTCCCTTCACACACCCCTGTTACATTTATTCTGGTGTACAATTATCTCTGTGTTGAAGCATTTGATTATAAGGAGAAGTATAATAAACTCAAATAAAAGTGATAGTTCAATAACAGTTGTTTGCTTTGATAAAACAACTCTTGATTAGGCCTGTCAAGTAAAACTAGAACTCTGGTAATTCATATGTACATTGCAGCTGCAGAGTATTCATAGATTACATCACATTTCTGATGATATCTAGTGACATTATAAATCCAACATATTCTGAAACATTATTTGGTATTACATATCATCTTTTTATTAATCAACTGACTAGTAAAGAGGAATCAAGTTCTCTTGGCCACTTAGCAAATAAGTAGAAGAAAATAGCCTTTCCAGATTTCTTGGGTTCGAAAATGAAAATCTTTTTGTGAAGGGCCATCTCTCTAAAAGGTTACTTCATAACCTATTCATTAGAATCGACTATTATCATCGGAGAATTTCACACAAATCACATAGTCCTAAGAGTTAATTATATTTTATTCCTACTCCTTTTCAAGTTATAAAAATCTCTTAAATTTGGTGGAATTTGGATACATTCGAAAACGTTCCGTACTGGTTTTAGATACATCCTTCAACGTCTCGATATATCGTGTCTCAGTTTTGAATACATCACTCAATGTCCCGATACATCGCGTGTCAGTTTTAGATATGCCACTCAATGTACCGATTCATTGCGTACGTCTCAATACATCGTGTAAAGTGATGTATTTGCGAGACTTACCAGTTTCAAAAAAGAAGAAGAAGATGTATTTGAGAATAGGAGAGTATGAATTTTTATAATATTTTCAAATGATAGATTTTTTTTGAAAATATGATAAAATAAATTGTGTATTTAGATAATATTTCTTTACGAGAATAAAAAAGAGAGTAATGAATGTCGTTCCTCTCTACTAACCCAAATTTTAAACTATTTTTCTGGAATAGGAATCCTTCCAATACTTTAATGCATCTTACATTTAAAATAAAAAAAACAATTATAAAATATAAGAGTTGCTCTCCGTCTCAAAATACTTGTCACATTTATTTTTTAAGAATCAAATTATATGAATTTTGATCAATATTTTAATATGTATTTTTTTTTTAAAATCATGTTTAGATGAAAAGAATGTAAATTGTAGTACTATCCGTAAGTTTTCGAATATGTAAATTTTAATTTTAAGATATTACATTAATATAATCCGATATTGCTTCAACGATTTGACTCCTGTCACAAGTATTTTGGAATTTAATACCGAATTTATGTGAACCCAATACCTGTGAGAAAGGTGATTTGGAGATACAAGATCTTAATACTAAAAACAATGCCTACTAACTATGGAGGAAACTTGACAAGCTTTACAAATTAAAAGATTAAAAATAGGAAAATAATTTAATTTTTTTAGGGATTTTATTAATCATGAATGATTATTTGTATTCAAGTACTAGGTCAGAAGACATATTTATATAGTTGTACTTTAGCCTTTGTTTCCTTAATAAATATCTAACTCCTGTTTGATGCTTTTCTGCAATTAAATCATATTAGTATTTGTTGTATAGTTGTTACAATTTTACAACAGATAAAAATATAAAGCCTATTTACTTCCCATCTAATCGGAATTTGTTATAACATCTTCTCAATATACTTTTATGATATTCTTTTCTTTCTATTTCACTGAAAAAAATGAATAATTAATAATTAAAATCAAATTACTACGGAAAAAAACAATATGTTTAGTAAAATACGACAAAAAATAACTACCGTATAGAGATGGAGTTTTTTTCTCCATTTTTTTTTGCTTTGTTCACATTTTTACCACTTCAATAACAAACCCCAAAAGAAGAAAAATTAAGTTCTAAAATCTTAAGTACTATCATGTTTAGGCGGCGCTCTATCCCTCAATAAAAATTTGGATTTAATTGAATTTTAATAATATTTAAAATATCAATTATTTATGGAGTAGAAACATATTAAAGAATTTTTTTAATAAAAATAGTTGATCGTATATAAAAGACATAATATATAAATGTGTCATTTAATTTGGTCTCATTTATATTCTTAAACTTATATAGAGTTAAACAAATACATATATGTGTCTACTTGACATACTACGTAACAATGATTCGCATCTTAAGTGACATTTTACGTGTATTATGTCAGGTAGCATGCGTGAATCTATTTGTTTAACTTTATATAAATATAAATACTTAACTATCCATATCTAAAATTGAAGGTAAATTAAATGACAAGTTTATGTATTACATGTTATATTTAAAAGGAAGGAGAAAAAAGAAGAAGAAGAAGGTGTAGGCCTTGTGCGTAAAAATAGGTTGTTCCTCTGGCAGTCCCTGCCGTTGGATCTGTGTGTATAGCGCAGAAAAGCCATTAAAGCTCAGCATCCATTTTCCGCCAAATTCCTTTCTCAAACAAAACTAACAAAATATTCTCTTTGATCAACCTCTACCTACGATCATCCTTTCACGCCATAAAGTTAGGGTTGCGGTACACTGAGAATGGCGGAGCCGGCAAGTCCAGGAGGCGGCGGCGGAAGCCATGAGAGTGGCGGTGACCCGAGTCCTCAGTCCAACTTGCGAGAACAGGATAGGTACCTACCGATCGCTAATATTGGACGCATAATGAAGAAGGCATTGCCTGCTAATGGAAAGATCGCTAAGGATTCTAAGGACACTGTTCAGGAATGTGTATCTGAGTTCATCAGTTTTATTACTAGCGAGTAAGCTTCTGTTTCGTCTGTATAATTCAGTGTTCAATTGTATAAATGCAGTAATGCGAATTTTTTAGTAAGTTTATACTAAATCATAAAGATCGCTATGTCAACTGAGGCTTTGTGGCATTGTACTGGGTAAGTTTCGAAGGTTAAACTCTATGTTTAGATGTTTATAATCTTGGTAATTTATCATTTTAAGAAATTTTGTTGGAATTCCTTTTTAGGCACATATGGTTCCGTTTTAGAGTTTCTACTTTATCTGTATTGCTTCAATGAATTATACAACTGTGTAATTTACCTGTATTCAGTGTTCAATTGTACATCCTGAAATGGAGGAATGTGATTTTTATAGTAAGTTTATACTAAATCTTAAACATCACTATGTCAACTGAGGTTTTGTGGCATTGTACTGGTAAAGTTTCAAAGTTTTAAACTCTATGCTTAGATGTTTATAATCTTGGTAATTTATCATTTCAAGAAATTTTGTTGGAATTCCTTTTAGGCACAGATGGTTCCATTTTAGAGTTTATATTTTATTTTTGTTTTGTGTATTTTATGTGTATGGAGATGGATAACTACTTCGTATACCTTTTTAGCTCAACGGTCTCTAAGAGTTACAATTTTTTGTGGTGTTTCTCGTGTTTTCTTTCCCAAATTTTGTATACATGACAAAGATAGCCTTTAGAAAGATTCCTCTTAACATCAATAGGATGTCTGGTTGGTGTTCTTTCCATAGCAATTAACAAAGGAGGGAAGGTAATAGCTTACTTAATGATATCTGGTTACGACTCTTCCATGAACTACATGACAACCAAAGCTCCCCACTGGAGATTCCATCCCACTCTTCCTTGGTTGCTGTCATTCCTTTGTTTAATCCCTTTTCACTGTTCCTGCCTGCCACCTCCTCAATGATTAGCAATATCAAGCTGAATTGGTCATGGCATTTACAAGGCAGGAGAATCACAGACATGTTGTCACCTTCTGCTCCGTACGGGGAAAAGGAACGCAGTGAAAGATTAGTTGACAGTTAGTAGACAAGGGAATCATAAATGCATGGTGTCCTTAATATGGGGTAAGTCATCTTATTTAAATGGAAATATTACGGGAAAAGAGGACTTGACAATAAGATAGGTAGGGTAGAGTTACCTGTCATTTTAATGAAGCCCTTGAGAGAAACATGAAAAAAGGGGAGGACAAGAATAGTAGTACATGGAGCTATGAGAAGTAGGGAGGGAGGAATGCAAAAATAAAATGGAAAAAGGTGGGCATGGCAGCATGTTATCAACCACTCTCTATGGCAAATCCATAAAAAAGAACGACCCGGTGTGTGTGACAATTCTTCCCCATGCTCACTAAGAAAATTTGGAATACAAAGCATTGTCAGAGACTATATTGTTTGTACTTGTGACATTTTTTTAGAATGGATTATAGTTGACCCAAAAAATGAATAGCTGCTTTTGCTTTTCGGTTAGTGAGTTAAAAAAAAAAACTATTGTCAAGCAAACCCTTAGTTCTTTGTTTTTCGTAGGAAAATATCCCCAATAGTAGAAGGTAATCCACTGCTGCATTTCTGCCTGTGATCATGCTGAGTTGCTCTGTGCATTGTTATTCAAGTGATCACGCCATACCGAGTTGTTTATCCCTGTTTAGATGTTCACACCGCAGTCCCTTCGCTAAAAATACAAGTCCTCGTTCCTATTTTACCTATTTTTGACAAGGTTACATGTCCCAATTATGTCATTCTATCAAAACTATGGCATGCTAGCTTTCCACTAGTCTGAGTTCAAAGTCGTGTGTGTGTGTGTGTATGTGTCCGAATTTGGGAGATCAAATATTTTCCTTTTACTGTTAGGTCTCGTAGCTCATACGCGATCTCATTTTGAACACCTTTCTTAAAAAGTATCTATGTAGCTAAGATCTTATGGATGGTATTGTTTTACTGCTATTTCTTTTTCTGGATCATACAAGTTTACATTAGATGTTATTTTACCAATTTCAATAAAAGTTGTATATTTGATCTAGATGTCTTTATATAAATATATGGAAAGACGTTGCCTGTATTTAATGCTTGTGAAGTTAGAGTCCAAATATATGTGTGGGTACTTGTGTAGAAGTAGAAGACATGTGTTACATTTTCAAATGTTTGTTGTTAGAGGGTGGACTTCCATACATATACATACTGAGATTTAGTAGAATGATGACACGTGGAAGTAACAACCACTCTCCTTGCATGTTTTTCAAATGAGTTCTCTTTTATTTTATAGAGCTAGTGACAAGTGTCAGAAAGAGAAGAGAAAGACGATCAACGGAGATGATTTACTATCAGCCCTGGCTACCTTGGGATTTGAGGACTACATTGAACCACTGAAGGTCTATTTGACTCGGTACAGAGAGGTAAATGCAATTCTTCTTCATGCCGTTAATGGTTTTGGGACTGGCTTCTCATATGAACTGCTTTATTTTCTTTATTTTATGTTCTATTAGGCTTCCTCATCATTTGGTTTGCGAGGAAATTGATAAAAGAATATATGGACTATTGCATTTGCCAATTGCCATCTTCTAAATGTTGCACTGTGTATTTTTGGTTTATATGGACTTTACTGTTGTTGTTTCAAGATTTCGTTCAACTGAATTTTATCTCATAATCAACTAAGTAAATGTTGTTTCTGTGGTTCCTGGACAACTTTCTCTGCTGGGTTGCATGGGTCAATCAATGGTGTTGTAGATGGAGGTACACATAGTTCTCCACATCACTGAGATAAATTTCCTTATTTTCTTTAACTCTTATTTTTCATTAAAAATGTATTGTGATTTGAAACTAATATCAGGGAGATGCCAAGGGATCTGCAAGGGTTGGTGATGCATCTGTTAGAAAAGATGTAGTTGGAAGTCAGCTTGGGTCCAATACGCAGGTAAGGTGGTTGCATTTTATTCTGTTCTTTCTTTACTCATTTGCTTCACCGTTTAGTAGTTCTTTTGACCTTGCAAAATTAAGTTACGTGGATATTATCTAATAAGACACCTAATATTTCTTGTGGAAATTGACAGTTCATGTATGAAGGTTCTTTTGCACAAGGTTTAGACTATGGAAACTCCCAATTATGAATTTTAAGTAAGTTTTTCTCTTACCCTAAAAGTCTTTTTAATGATGTGCATTTCATCTTTAAATGTTCTACAGTCAGCTTCTCTTTTAGTAAATTCACCCCCTCATGTCATGACTTGGTAGGATCTAGGGTTGTGTATCGGTCGGTTTGGTTTGGTTTTGAAGTATATCGGTTTGACTTATTGGTTATCGGTTTGTAGAGATGCAAAACCGTTATAGAACCATTAAGATATTGGCTTATCGGTTATTGATCGTTATCGGTTTAACCGTTAAGATTTGACACAAAAATAAATTAATAAAAAATCACTTAGAAACAAGGTGACAAATTGAATGAATCATGTACATGAGTTCACAAGTTGCATCTTGCTAAAAAACAAACACTTTTACATTGTAGAATAACCAAGATTATGAGATAGCCAGAAATAATAGTAGGAAACTAAACTCTAAGTCAAGGACTTTATATACAAAATGGTATAAATATAATTATTTAATTTACTATCGGGTTATCGGTTAACCCATTAAGAAAAACCTCAAACCGTTAAGAACCGATAGCCCGATAACAAAAAAAATCAAAACCATTATTTGAACCGCTAAACCAATAACCCATTACTGATAAACGAATAACTTTTTTTCGGTTCGGATTATCGGTTTCGGTTCGGTTTTGAACAGTCCTAGTAGGATCTCTTTTACGTTTTGTAACACATTTTCTATATCAGGCAACAATCAATTTGTTGCTCTGTTGCATCCAGTGGGTGCTACATTTTAGAAAGTAACTTTGACTCATATATAAATATAGAGCCAACAAATTTCCAAAACTGATTAACATTATTTCCATTACAATGATTGCTCCAGCCAAACAGATTCACTAAGAAACTAGCCTTCATTGAAGAAATGGTAGCTGGAACTCCCTCGACGTAGCTTTGGTCCTTCCCTTCCATGATGTCCAAAATATAGAGTTTTTGATGGATTGTCAAAGCATTCTCTCTATCTTTGCACTATGCCTTATGCGATACTTATAGAAATAAGTCATTGTCGAAATTAGAAGCAATTAACTCCCTTATATATTCAAGTAAAAAATTGCAGAGAAGTCAAAGGACTGTTGTTTCCACAAGTCCGATAATATATGCAAATTACAACAACAACAACATACCCAGTAAAATCCCACTAAGTGGGGTCTAGGGAGGGTAGAGTGTACGTAGACCTTATCACTACCTTGTGGAGGTACAGGGGTTGTTTTCGAAAGACCCTCGGCTCAATATTTTTTCTTTTGAGGGGTTTTTGGGCCGGGAAGGGGAAGGAACAAGGAGTGGCTGGATGAGCAAGGGAAGCTTCAATTATTACGAATCCCTAGTTGTCTATCTATGTTTCACAGGCTTGTGATACCTTCAACTAGTGAACTTTGAAATGAGTACCAATTAATTCGCGATCTCAGAATAACAATCCGAGGCTATGTTGATGAGATCCTTTAAAATCCGCGCAACCATGTCAATCCTATACAATTTGGTTGTGCATGTGGGATCGACACTTGATTTGGTCAAATGTATCTTGGGTGCTTTGACGACATCTATGGCCAAGAAGTATATTTTGATTAGGTATTTGTTTTGTTTATGTCCTATATATATTCGGATATTTACTAGAACACTTAGTTTTTATATGAACTATCTTATGAATAAAACACTAAGGGGTCGTTTGGTGTGATGTATAAGGGAACTTAATACTGGGATAATTGTTGAGTACTCTTTATAATCCCTTATTTGGTTACAAAGTTTGGGATAACTCCATTCCAGGATTAGTAATTAGTACTAGGATAAGTTATCCCTATCTTTGGGTGGAATAGTAATATCAGGATAACTTATCCCGAGATAAAATAGGTAAAATGATAAAAGTATCCCCTTAAACCCTTTTTATATATCACTTTTCAGTTTTCATATCCATGTATATACACATCATTTTTAATATGATGTATAAAAACATTCACAACCTTCACTACTCAGTATTTTTATGACAATTCTTCATATTTTTCCATTAAAAATCACACTTTATAAATATAATTCTTACTTATGAATATATTATACGCTGAATTTATTTAACTAATTTTTATGTTTATTTATATTTTGATTTCTCTACTATTGGATTTACATGTTTTTAATTAATTATTCCTTTAATTACTTGAGAGTTTGTATTTTATATATCAATTAAAATGAAGTTAACTTTAATATTTTACAGTTTAAGAGTGGTATGTGCTTAAATGAAGTGACATAAATAATAAATCATCTTTTACTTTAACTAACTTAAGATGAAAATTTTAATTTTAAGCTAAATAATATGGAAGTTTTTTATTTCATCAAAAAGAAAAGAAAAGATGGAAGCTTTATTTTTAAACACATACGGCACAATCATGGAAATGCACACACAAAAATATTTAAGTTAAATAAGATGGAAGTTTTATTTTAAAGAATAAATTACTATAGCTTGCAAAGAAACTAAATAAGGTGGAGGGTATTTTTGTAAACAAATAATTGATTCTTAGAAATTATGCAATGCATATTATTTTGAATACAACAAACCAAATAGTCAATAAGAAATAATCCTAGCATAACTAATCCTGGAATAATTTATCCCAACATAACTACTCTCAGCATAACTTGTCTTCAAACCAAACAATCATATGAAATTTTTTCACTTTTATCCAGGGTTGAACTCCGGAAAACACGTTTGGCCATAAAATTCCGGAGTTCAACTTGAATTTGAATTCTAGAATATTCAAAAATTTGAAAATAACAAAAAGGTGCTTTCACTTTTTTCACTCCAAATTACTCACAAAAAGTTTTAAAAAAAAAAAAAAACTCCAATTTGTGTTCATGGCCAAACAAAAAACTTCTCCCAAAAATGATTTGCCAATTTTTTTTTAGTGGTGAAACGCTAGCATAGTAGTTTCATTCAGATTCCTTTTTTCAAATTGATTCCAAAGTTTCACAAGTTACAAATTGAATTAGAAAAATACCAGTACGGTTTATAACATGCTGGCCCATTCTTCCAAAGTTTCATTTAGTATTTCACTTTCATTTCGACGGTGCTGTTTGGTTGAGATCTCATGAAAAAAATACTATTTGAAGTGAAGTTGGAAAAAAAGAAAAATTGAAATATATTATTTTAATCGTTTCAAATAGTTGTCAAAATATATTCTTATATATGTCATAATATACCATATTGGTTGTGTCTTGACACATGTCCCGGTACTCCTATTCCTATCCCTGAATCCTAGGATTTAGGTGATGACAAATCTGACTTCTAGATCCGTACTGTTGGGTGCCACACCTGTACCCGAGCAACATAGTGAAAAGGGGCTTAATACTTCAACTAAAATTGGTTCACCAAAACCCTAATCTGCTGACATGGCTTTCCTCTTCATTCTTTGTTGTTCTCTTCATCTTTTGACTATCTTTCACACACATTAATTTCAGAAATTGAGACACTGACATGCAACTTAGGAACACACACGACATACTTACAATTTTATCACAAACACATAAAGGAAATACCAGAACCTTTCTTCAAAGAGTGACATTCTTAACCTATGTAAACGGCCGGTACTTAACCAAAGAGCTTGTTATGCCAGAAATCGATAGACTTCAAATGGATTATCCAGCTTCGGCATAATAGACCTAGAAAACGTATTGACTTGCAGGAAAAGGTTTTCAAGTTTTGAAGCTTTGCTATCTCTGGCGGAGTCTAGCTAGACAATTTACAATTAACAGGCATCAAGCCAGATTAGTTGCTGTAAGTTCACTATTTTTGGGTGGTATCTTCAACAAAAAGGAAGTATTGTAGTATCTGGTATAGAGTTTAGTGTTCGAAGTGTCTAAAGATTGTCGATCTCTGGTGGTATCTCAGTGTCTTAACTCATTTTCAGAAAAACACGGGGCAATGTCACCCACATTTGGTGACTGTTAGGGGTCATTTGGTTTGAATACAAGTTATGATTAGATTAATTATGATGGGTCATGGGATAAATTATAATGGGATTAGTTATGATGGATCAGTTATGTTGGGATTAGTTATGCCGAGATTATTTCTTATTGACGCTTTGGTTTGTTGTATTCAAAATAATATGCATTGCATAAATTTTAAGAACAAGTTGTTTGTTTACAAAAATAACCCTCACTTTATTTAGTTTTTTATATTTTCTTTGCAAGCTTTAGTTATTCATTCTTAAAGATAATATTTTCATCTTATTTAACTTAAATATTTTTGTGTGTGCATTCCCATGATGGTATCAAGTGTATTTTAAAATAAAAATTTTCTTCTTATTTAGGCTAAAAATAGAACTTCCATCTTATGTTTGTTAAAGTAAATGATAATTTATTATTTGTATCGCTTCATTTAAGCACATATCTCTCTTAAATTGTAACATATTAAAGTTATCTTCATTTTAATTGATATATAAAATACAAGCTTTCAAGTGACTAAAAAAATATACAATTAAATATATATAATTCAAAATATAAATAAACATTAGAATTAGTCAAATAAATTCATAAATAAAAATTATATTTATATAGTGTAATTTTTTGATAGAAAAAATATAAAGAATTATCATAAAAATAAGAAGTTGTGAATGTTATTATACATGGTATTAAAAATAATGTGAATTATATGAATGTGAAAAGTGATGTATAAAAAGTACTTAAAGAGATATCTTTGTCATTTTATCTATTTTATCTCGGAATTACTATTCCACCCAAAGGTTGGGATAACTTATCCCGATACTAATTATTAACCCTGAGATAAGGTATCCTAAACTTTGTAACCAAACAAGGAATTAAATGTTACTCAAAATTTATTCCGGGATTAACCCTCTTTATCCTTTATACTAAACAACCCCTTACTGTTGTGTTCATTAGGCACAATTTGCACATACTTCAGGTGTTCCGTAAGTCACTCTCATCTAAAAGAAAGTTTTTGTCAAGTTCAAGTGGCTATCTCAGTATTTTGGCTTTTAATTCATGCCATGAAATTAAATGGAGAGACAAACCATTAAGAACGAGATTCTTTGCTAAAGAAAAGTTTTTTTTTGACAATGGGTAAGTAGTATTCTTCAACATTAAGGAAATGCCGGCCACCATCAAAAAGGGTTACAACCATAACCCATACATTTACAAGCTTCCTATCAGTTTTATGATTTGATCTTCATCATCTATACATAATTGCTTACACCAAAATAGTAAAGATACTAAACAATTCCATTGGACTTTGTGAATGGAACTGGATTTATCTTTAAAACATCTACCATTCCTTTCTCTCCAGACTGACCACCAAATACATGAAGGAATCAGTTTTCACTATCTTTTTTGAGTTTTGCTGCCCCCTCTTCTAATCCAGCAGCTAGGAGGTCAGAAGTGTGTTCGGGCATGGACCAACTTTGGCCAGAAATGTTTAGGAAGAGTTCCCATAGTTAAGAAGTGTACATGCAATGTAAGAATAAATGACTATTTGTTTCACCTGTCAAGTTACACAAAGTACACCTGGGAACTAGTGGCCTTCCTTTCTTTTGCAGCACTTCTTGAGTGAGACATGCTCTCCTAATAACTAGCCAAGTGAAGCATTTAACCTTGGTAGGGATCAATTTTTTCCATATGCTATTCCAGTGATATTGTCTACCACCTCTCAATTCTGCACCCTTCTCTTATAGGCACTGTTAACTGTGTAAAACACCCTCTTTGGTGTGGTTCCAGGTGACTCTATCAGGAACATTTGCAGAAATATCAACTCCATCCAACATTTCCAGTAGGGATGCTGCTCTGTCTACTTCCGAATCATTCAAAAACCTCCTAAAGGAAAGATCCCACCCTTGTGCTGTCCAACAATCACTGATTTTAGCTTCAGGGTTATTGCATATCGAGTATAAGTCTGGTAATACTTCACCCAGAGAGCTTTGACTGATCCAAACATCTTTCCAGAACTTGACTTTGATGTCATTCCCCACCTTTAGAGTCAGTTCTTCTTCCATTGAGTCCCACAGAGCTCTGATGGACCTCCACACTCCCCAACCCAAATGGCATTGAAACAGTCTCTGAAACCCATGGATTAAGCTCTCCATATTTTGCCACTATCACTTCCAGAGAGCTTTGACTGATCCAAACATCTTTCCAGAACTTGACTTTGATGTCATTCCCCACCTTTAGAGTCAGTTCTTCTTCCATTGAGTCCCACAGAGCTCTGATGGACCTCCACACTCCCCAACCCAAATGGCATTGAAACAGTCTCTGAAACCCATGGATTAAGCTCTCCATATTTTGCCACTATCACTTCCAGAGAGCTTTGACTGATCCAAACATCTTTCCAGAACTTGACTTTGATGTCATTCCCCACCTTTAGAGTCAGTTCTTCTTCCATTGAGTCCCACAGAGCTCTGATGGACCTCCACACTCCCCAACCCAAATGGCATTGAAACAGTCTCTGAAACCCATGGATTAAGCTCTCCATATTTTGCCACTATCACTTCCAGAGAGCTTTGACTGATCCAAACATCTTTCCAGAACTTGACTTTGATGTCATTCCCCACCTTTAGAGTCAGTTCTTCTTCCATTGAGTCCCACAGA
>JAJONR010012069.1:0-24408 GCA_029582245.1 Solanum etuberosum | reverse complement strand
CCCCCCCCCCCCCCCCCCCCCCCCCCCCCCCCCCCCCCCCCCCCCCCCCCCCCCCCCCCCCCCCCCCCCCCCCCCCCCCCCCCCCCCCCCCCCCCCCCCCGGTTCTTAAAATATGCCAAGTTCTGAGTCTTTATTTTAATTTTATTTTCTATATGTTTGTCCGATAGAAGAGTGTCTAAAAGTGTGAGTCTGTTATTTTATTTTATTGTTGGTCAGACATGGTAGTGGCCTAAAATCATGTTGTGGTTGGTGTCTATTTTTTTCATCAAATATTTGTGTTGATTTCAATCACTTAGATTTGTTTGCATGCAAATATTTTTCTATTTCCTTATCAAACATGTTTTAAAAAATAAAATTTAATTGTTTAAAATATAATTAATTTTAAATATTATTACTAAGCAAAAGTTTCAATTTTCGACCATGAAATTATATCTGACACGTCACGCGACACTTTTCACCTTGTTATTTTCAAATCAATTCCCCCACCCCCAAATAAAAAATTATTGCATAAAAAATTAACAAATCTTTATTTTCCTCATTTTTTCTATTTTCTAAAATTAAATTAAATTCAAAGATAGTTAATTTAGTAAAATACATTCTGTGTATCAGTCTTCAACAATAAAGTTATAATTAGAATTAAAAAAGAGACCAGTCTGTTTTAATTAATATTGAAGCGTAACATAAAAAAATGTTTTTCATCTTGCATTTCTTTGGTTTGGAAGTTCCAGAATCTTATCAGTGAATTTCTATAACAAAGGAAGACTGACCTTTCCGACCCCGAAACAAAGAGAGTTCGACTCTCTTTTTTCACTTATTCAAATGAAGAAATTCCATGAAGACAACAAGAGATGTCGCTTGCTCTTTCCGTTCCTTCCCTTTCAGAGTGGAGCACTCCTTAATGAAACTAAAATCATTCACAATACAGTCAAACCTCGTTAGAATGATCATTCATTATAACAAGATTTAATTATAATGACCTGATTTTTCTCCATAATTGACTTTTCATGTTATATTTATTTCTCTATAATAACACTCTACCCAATAACAATAACATTCATTATAGCACTATTATTTATAAAATAACACCTATATAATAGTCATACTTATTTATTATGTAATACATTTTGCAAGAAATATATTATGTACAAAATGATTATTAAAATATTTATGTTAAAAAAAGAAGAAATAAAAGACTTATTTTATAAAAAATTGATTTAACTTATCTTTTAAAGAAAAATCAATTTTTATAAAAAGAGAGTCGCCACTTAATTTTTAAAGAAATTAAGAAAACTTAAATTTTCAAAAAGAGTTAAACAAAAAAATCATTTGAAAATACCAAAGAGGGGGTTCAGAGTTCAATTTACAGTTCAAGAAGGTGTTAGGCCCTTGAAGTGTCTGCTAACGCACGGTTGACCTACGACTTGACTAAAATTGACTAACTTTGAAAATCAAAACAAGTAAGGAAAAACCCATTTTTTAAACATTACTTAAAAGGAAATAAACTTAAAATAATTCTTAAGAAAATGATTTTTTATATTGACAAACAATCTAAATAAGTAAGTAATAAATAAAATCTAAAAATTTCAATTAAACGTAAAAAGAAGAAACGACTATCTTTTGGAAATTTAATTAGATTAAACCAAAGCAAAACAAGGTTATAGAGTTAATGCAAATAACCAAATAATGATAAGAGAAGAAATAGTGTCAAATTTTGGGCTTCTGGCCCAATCTGTCCTAACACCAAAAATGGGCTAATGGCATAAAATGGGTCACAGCCCTCCCCCATTTCTACTAGACCTGTTGTGCAAAGAAAGAATGGGCTTCGGCCCATTTTCATTCATGAAAATCCTTGTATACACTGAACGTATACTGCTGTATATAGGCCATATATTGGTCTTTTTTCCAGTATATCGGACTGTATATTAAATGTATACAGCCCACTTCAGCTTCCAACACCTGTATTTCAATTTTAGATCTGTATTTCGTAACCTTGACCTGTATATCAGTATATATCATTGTATATCAGTGTATACAGGTTGTATCTCAGCCTGTTTTCAGCTTTCCGAGACATGTATAACTGCTTACTGTTTTGTGGTAGCTTCCGAAACTCAAACAATTATGAAGGCTGACTCGAGTAGGATGTTGGGCCTATAAGCCCAACACGAATGAACCCAATATATACAAAGAAAGGAGTAACGAATTAATATTAAGTCAAAATTGCATAAAAAAGTATTCAAATAGTAGAGAACAGTGCATGAATCATGAACACATGGGCAAACATAGAGAGAACACTAGATAAATAGCACCTATACCCACTCAACTTTAACCAATGGCATGCTCAAAAACTACCAAATTTTAAGGCAAACAACTTACTGGAACATTTACTTAATACTCATATCAACACATGCTCATTAAGAGTTTGAACAAGACTAGTGCAAACATTGTACTACACATGATATCAACCGAAGTAGTCAATTTTGGAACATGTGAAAAGAGAAAAAAAAAGAACAAAAACAATTAGAAGATGCATTCCTGATATGCCTAGAAAATGATCACGGTAAGCATATTAAAAACTCTCACGAATTACTATATGATATATCACACAATCACTTGTAAGAAAAATAATGCAAACTGCTTAGTGTTAAATCATAAAATTTGCTCCAGTGAATTCAACCAATTTGTATGGATGCTTGAGTTTACAAGGTTCTCTAAGAGATATTAGATAATCAAGAGAGACACAGATAAATAAATTCAAAGCTTAAACCCATGACACAATAACTTTCATATTCTTCCTGGCAAACTTTCATACAACTAACAGTATGAAAACTCAAATCGTAAAGTAGCTTGAATTGGGCAAGAAGCTAATTTTTTTTTCCAGGTAAACACTACAGATAAATCGATTAAAGGGGCCATATTCCACATTCGAAAACCAAAATGCCAAGATTTGAGCATACTGGAGCTACATATTAGCAACAATAGGCTGCTTGAACATGAATCTCGAGGCTACAATTTCCAACATAATATCCAAACAGAAAGCTTTTAGGAAATACACTTCATACACAAACAAATTAAACACTCAAACTTGGACTAAGAATGCCTATTATCCAACATCAACGAGAAAAATAACGGGTAAGACAAACAGAGGCATTTGGAAAGGGATAAAATCGAAAGAAAATTCATAAGAGGAGATTGAAAACTTCACAACATTAACTAACAAATGAATTAAGATCAAAAGGACATTTACCTTTTTCGGAGAAGCTTCCTGAACAACGAGCTTAACCATGAAGCAACTTCCACCACTTGTCCGACCTTGAATCAAGAAACAGAGAATCGGCAATGAAACTTTATATTTTTATTTTTTATTTTTTTATTTTTAATATACCACTAGACAGAGTGTCTAGTGGTGTTTTATTAATATAAAAAAATATAAAAATCCTCAATAGGGATAAGTACAAGCAAGGGGACTAAGCCTTACCTTACCAATCCTAATAAGGTTATGAACCTTTACTAATTAACAAGCATGAAGAAAATAAGAACTAGAGAGAATTAGGTATTCTACGACCATCATTGAGTTAGTAACACTCTATGATGATATTACAAATGAGGATACTTAAATAATGCAAAAATATAAAAGCCAAGAAGAAAGTTGTGTTATCAACCTCAACCTTCCTTTTGTCTTCTTCTTCAAATCTGTCCAACAACACTTGATAGTTCATCACTTTTTCTTGGGTTGATTGTATCTTGTTAAATCTATTGACACTGTCATATGATTTTGCTTTGCCAGTCGCATAGGTAGTTGCCTTGGAACAAACTCCCTGGTCACTTTACTATCCCAACTGTGTTGCCTACCATATGTCTTCCTTTTGCTTTTGTTACTTCCACTTCTTTGATGCCTAGGTGAGATATCCCCATCCCTAGCCACTTTATCAAAACATTCGTCTAGTATATTATCTTCCTCATCCTCATCAAAAGAATCATCACCCAAATCAATAGCATAAGCATTAGTGGGATTAACTCCTGATGCTAAGGCCTCTACTTCATTCTTCTTTGCAATCACACTTTTAGGCACAAATTTTAAAGCTTTCGGACTTAATTTTCCATTCAAAATAGGAGGTGAGACCTGCACTTCTTCATCAATCAAATCAGCCCACCTAGGAGCACTTCTCTCCCCCTGATTTTCCTTTGAAATAATCAAATTATTTGTGAGATTAGCTTGAGAAAGTGATGACATACCTTTCACCAAATCTTTGTTATTCCCTTTGGACAAAATGAGCTGTCCAGATTCACCTTGAAGTTCCATAAACGACTCCAAAGATTGGGTAGGGACCTCGTGAGCTAAGGTGTTCAAAGTGACTATGGGTGGCTTGATCGCTAAATTGGATTTGAGTGTCATGGCAGCCTCACATTCTTGAATAATCTTATTTACTTCAGGATTAGAAATGTGTAATATTGGAGCCATAACATTACCATCTTTTCCGGTATCCTTCGAGAAAGCATCAAAACTATTCGAGCATAATAGGTCATTTGAGGAAGGACCTAATGACATTAGATGATGCCTTCCTACGTATAACCATGTTCCAGTTCTCTTTGCTGCAAGTTCCTCTCCCTTTGTTCAAATCCTTGTCCAGGATTATTGCTAATGAGCCATCAACGTCCTTACTCGTATTCATAGCAGTTGAAACTACAATTTCCTTGGCTTGATGTACCGATTTTTCAACATGTTGGGGGACCTCATTTAAAGATTCGTGATTGGAATTCCCAATGCCAGAAACGTCGACTTGCTGCATCAAATTTGGATTCTTCGACCTCAAAAACTCTGAACTTGTGCTCATATCACCTCGATTTCCAAGCTCCAAATCATTCTCAATGGTCTGAGCAGAATTTTCATTTGGTAAAATTGAAGCTTCAGGTATTACTTGATGGTCCGCACCCTCTTTTACTGCCTCCTCACCAATCAAAATAGATTTAGGAGTTGAATCTACTAATGTATCAGTCCCAAACTCATTAGTACATATACCATGCAACTTTGAAACTCCATCAACATTAGCCAAAGAACTGTGATTCCTAGACAATTTTTGCACCACATGTTGATCGCCAATTGATTTTTCGATATCTCTTTTCGCAACTCTCTTAGAGTTGAAGAAAATACGTGCATCTCCCTTTAATTGTTCTATATTTTTAGCCTCAGAATCAGATTGTGTAAGGGCAACATCTCGCCCAGTTTCATCGACTAAATGATCACCTTGTGACACTGTCTTCCCTAGTAACAAATGACATTCCTTGTGCCCTTGATGTTTACAATGAGTACAATATAGTGGAAGATTGTCATAGACAATTATTTGATAATGCTCAATAATTTTACCCGATTCTTTCTCCTGAAATTGTAGTCTTACACGATTTGGATGCTTGTCTAGTAGGTCTAGAATTATCTTAACCCTAGCCGTACTTGGCCTAGTGCGATCTTGTGTTGCTTTATCAACTACGATAGGCTTTCCTGCAGCTGTCGCAATTGATAATAAGGACCTTCTCGCAAAGAGATCTGTAGGTAAATCTGGCAATGAAATCCACACCCAGGCTTTAAGTGTTTCGTCCTTAGGGTTGAACGATGGCGTCCATAGAAAAATTCTAAACAAATACTCTTCGCCACCAAACTTAAAATAGCCATAAAAACTTGACAAAACATGTACAAAGTCCTCATATAAATCAAACCTGATCAACAAGTGACGAAAATCAAGTTGTCCAATATTACAGTTTCCTTTAACATCAAATTGCTTCGGTAAACGCTTTCGCAATTCTGATAAGTCTGGTTTTCCATATAAAAAATTGTTAATCACTGCTTGATGCAAGCCTTCTTCCTTAGCAAACTTCTCTCTTTCCTCCATAGTAAATCTCACAGTAGGTTCCCCATGAATAAACTCAATTGGTTTAGTATATATTTTGATAGTTTTTGGATCGTTTGTGGTGGTTTTAGAGTTGCTGCGTAGGATATTTTTGAATTAGGATTGACGTTTGTCTCCCCCACAGCCACAGGCTGTGGAGAGGGTGAAGCAGTCATGGCTGCTATCACGTCCCCATTCATCGCTTGAGAGAAGAGCGGAGGCTAGGGTTTTCCGTCAACTGAATAATATATTTTTTTGGGAACTCCCGGCAATGAAATTTAAAAGAGAACAGGCTACAAATTTATTTATTTATTTATTTTCACCTTTTTTGGTATTGTTTGATGTGTTTTTTGTGGTTAAAATCATCTGTCTCAGGTGTTGGTGTAGCATTTTAATATTAATAAAAAAATATTGCATCAATCTTCTATTTTATTATGTGTTGTACGTTACATTTGGTGAGCATCACTTTGCACATTGAAGTGCATTGAGGTGTTGCCCTGGTGCAACATTTGTTTGTCATTGATGACATTTCATTCCCCCTTAACTCTTATTTAGTTTGTGATAAAATGTGGTAATAAGTTTTTATGAAACTCCTATAACCACTAACTCTTCATTTCACCCATTATTCTATCTTTATATCTTGTATACTTATGTAACATTTGTGCTATTCATTTGGAAAATTTACTACCCACTATCTTCCTATTCATTGTAAGGAAGAATTTATCACCTATAGATAGTGATGGTCTTATTTTGGTTTGTGGAAGAAGAAGGAGAAGACAAATAATCTCAAGAAAGATGAGAAATGTGAAATAATATTTTAGTGTGTAGTAGTGAAAGAGAGAGTTGAGACAAATAAATTATTCTAAGTCTTCAACTATATTCACTATATACAAAAAAAGAGTAATTATATGTTGAAGAAGACGTTCTTTTTGTGGAGCTTTGGACTCTTCAACTAATCCGGAGTTGTTTGAGTTGTACGACGTTGTTGGGCTGTTGTATCATGAAGGGGACAAGTCAATGGTGATACTGCTGGATCGGTGTAGATTATGCCGCAGTGAGCTTGAATCTCCTTAAAGAGAGCGAGATATCCGCGCCTCAGTCTCAAGACGATTTTTAAATATTTATAAAATATACTAATTATAAAACATATATATTATTTAATAATTATAAAAGTGACAAAACTAATTAAAAATAACTTGCAAACTTTTTTTTAATGTTATAAAACTAATTATTTCAAATTGTTCGAAATTGAAGAAGCTCAATGATTAATATATATTGTGGAGGGTCAAAATTGATTGTCAACAATGATAATCATCATTAATGTCACACACATAGTTAATTTCAAGTACGAACACATGTGCAATGCACGTGTCCAGAAACTAGCACACACACCGACATTTGACATTTAAATCTTATTTAGATGTTATAAACAACAATATGTAAAATTAGAAAAAGTATGGATGAGATAAAAGACAAACATCAATTGATTTTCCTCATAAAGTTATAACATAACCAATGGACACCATTTAAATACAATTTTTCCTTGTAGATCACAATAAACTACAAAACTGTATGTACCCTCTGCCAAAGTCAACACCAGAGCCGAAGTCAATTGCGCCTTGAGGTTTTGAAAGATTTTCTCACATTTCTCAGACCACTAAAATTTAACATTCTTTTGCGTTAGTCTGGATAATGGGGAAGAAATAGACGAGAACCCCTAAACAATCCTTCTATAATAACTGGCTAGACCTAAAAAGCTCCTAATGTCAGTTGGAGTGGTTGACCTAGGCTAGTTCTTCGGTGCCTCAATCTTGTGATCATCATCTCGAATGCCCTCATTGGAACAACATGGCACAAAAATGCTACTGACCTCAACCAGAATTCACACTTAGAGAATTTAGTGAACAACTCTCTATTCCTAAGATTCTAAAGAATAATCTTGAGGTAACTAACATGTTCCCCTTCACTACGGAAGTAGATCATGATGTTGTCTGTGTACACAATAACAAACATGTCGAGGTACTGCTTGAACACCATGTTCATGAAATATATAAAAGTTGTAGGTGAATTGGTTAGTCCAAATAACTTAACAAGAATTTCATAATGACCATAACGAGTTCGTAAAACTGTCTTCGAAATGTGACACTCTCTAGCCCTCAGCTGGTGGTAACCGGATCTGTGGTCAATTGTAGAGAAGCAAGCGACTCCTTGAAGATGGTCGAACAATTCATTGATTCTAGGAAGGGAATACTTATTCTTAATGGTAATATTGTCCAATTGGTGATAGTTTATACATATTTGGAGTGAACCGTCTTTCTTACATTTGAAGAGGATGGGAGTACCCCAAGGGAAAACACTAGGTCTAATGAATCCCTTGTCTAGAATGTATTTCGATTGTTCTTTTAAATCTTTTAACTTGGGTGGAGCCATTATATATGGAGGAATATAGATAGCTTGTGTATTAGGGAAAGTATATATCCCAAATTCTATCTCCCTATTGGGAGGAACTCCGGGAAGATCATCAAGAAAAACCTTCTAGAAACTCACATACAATTGTAACTGAAAGAGATGGGGTCTTGAGATTGGAATCACTGACCCGAAGTACATGGTAGAGATAACCCTTAAGATAAAAAATGAAACTAACCATAGGTAAGGTAGAAATACCCTTCCACTCTAAGATTGGATCATTAGGAAATTGGAACTTTATGACTTTGGTTCTGCAGTCAACTAAGGCATAGCACGAATGTAACTAGTCCATGACTAGAATAACGTCTAAGTCTACCATATCTAACTCTACTAGATCAGTAGTGGTGTCTTTATGAAGGAATGATATAGTGCAACGCCTATACATTCGGTTAGATAACATTGACTCTCCGATGGGAGTAGAAACATAAAAGGGTTCTAGGAGTTTTCAGAACTGAAAACAAACTTTACAACAGCATACAGAGTGACAAACGACAAGGTAGAACCAGGGTCAAACAAAGCATAAACATCAATGGAGAAAGTTTTAATGTACCAGCAACAACATCGGGAGAGTTCCTCCTCATCCTGACGAGAAGATAAAGCATAAAATCTGTTCTGACTACCATTTGCACCAAAACTGGTGCCTTCTTGAAAGTTTCGACTCATTGATCTGGTTATGTAGTAGCTTGGGGTATGTTACCTCCATGACCTACCTTGTTGAGGGGAAATATTTGAGTTTGTGACTTTCTTGGACACACCCCTAACACCGATCGTTACCATAGAAACATTTTCCGGAATGATTCTTACCACACTTGCTGCAACATGGGTAAGGTGTGTACAACTTGGAAACACTGCCCTGTAACTCAGAACCATAATTCTGTCCTTTGTAACCATTCCTAGGTCTAGGTGCGGGTTCAGTGGTTGAAGATGGAGCTGGTCCAGATGACCTTTGCTGATAGGATGATTGATTCCCATTTTCGGTTCTGTGCTAGCCAAAATCACAATTTGATTTCTTTGCTCTCTTATTTCGAAACTCTTCCCTATCCCTCAACTTCTCCTCTTCAACCTACTGCACATAAATCACCATTCACCCAATTTCCATGTCCCCGATCATAAATCGCCCTTCTACCTTCCTTGTTTGAGAGACGGGACAATCCTGATACAAACAAACTCATCTTGTTCCTCATACCTGCCACCATTTTAGGAGCATAGCAAAACAATTAAGTGAACTTAAGGTTGTACTCCTATATGGTCATAGATTATTTTTTTCCAGATTAACGAACTTCCTCATCTTAGACTACCCCAGCTCTCGAGGAAAGAAGCGCCCCATAAAAGCATTCTAAAAAAAGTCTAACCTATAGGTGGTGCATCTCCATATCTAATCAACTTCCACTGATCAAACCAAATTCTTGTAATATCCTTAAGCTGATAGGAGGCAAGATTAACCTTTTCCATATCGCCAACATGAATCACCTAGAATATCTTCTGAACTTCATCCACAAAACCTTCCGGATCCTCATTAAGGTTTGACCCAGTGAACTCCGGTGGATTCATCCTAAGAAACTCACGGACCTTAGAAGTAACAGGAAGATCTTGACAGCCTGCAAGGGCGGACCCCTGACAGTCAAGATGAGTAGTCATAGTTCGAGCTAACATTTGGATAACATTATAAAACTCAGCACTAGTAACATCATCCTGAGGTGGCGATACATCAGGCGCATTTAGACCTCTTGGTCCAGCTGATATTGGTGGTTCCTGAGTATTTTCGTTCCTTCTAGTGAGATGTCCTCTGTTTTTATTTTGCATTGGACGACCGAAATCTCCTCTTGAAGGAATGATCTAAAATTAACAGAAACACGAATTAGAGGGGATAAATATAATTTAACTCTATCGCACGAATAAGATTAAGAAAGAAGGGGATTATTTACTAACCATCATATAGCCCCCTCCTTACAAGTGTGACATACTTCACACCCATAAAAGGACTCTACTAGATGTGACCTTTTGGACATCCTAGGACACTTGAACTTAGTGCTCTGATACCAAGTTTTTCATGACTTGAATGTGCATCCTAACTGATCCATTGTACTCGAAACCATGAGTAGCCCTAAGTTAACCCTTCACATAACATATCAAAGCATATAATATGAAATTAACGCAGAAGCTAAAATATATGCTTAATAAATCTTAATAAGCAAATTAATGAATCCTTGAAGACTGAATAACTAATGTCTAAAATAAGCCTCTAACATTTAGTTTTGAAGGGAATAAGTTTACCGGGACATGGCCCCAGTTACCTCAAACCAAATAAACAAAGAAATTTCTAAAATCTTACTAACAACTAATCCAAGAAGTCCCTGAATGAGAAGGACTCACCAACTGCTGGATGGAACTGTTGCAACCTCGTTGGCCATGAGTCTAAGTACGGGCGTCGGAATCTACATCATAAAAGGATGCAACATAAATGTAATGTAATAGGTAAGTAAGGGGCACTAACATAATCATAATATGACATAATCAGATACATAATGAAAGAACTGAAGAGAAAACAATTGGAGTTCATGTCTAAATATCATTCAGAATCTTCTTCCCAAAGCATATACAGATAGACGAGTCTGTTTTAGCAGCATTGCAATCATAGTTTTAAACAACATACTTATCAAATAAATCTAAGATAATATCATAAAAAGGTTCATAAATTGGAGAGTTTCTTATAACCGGCATACAACATGTGAGCTCATGATGTCCAATGCTAACTAGTTGGGAGGAAAACTATCACACCCCCAACTAGAAAGGGGAAGACATAAAGGATTCTTACAAGAACCTACTAATTATATGCACTAAACTCATGCTAAAGTTGTAGACTCATAAGAAGTGGAACATATACCCAGATACATAATGAAACATAGATAACAAAAGGGCCCGCTAGGCTACTTTACAACGAAAAAAACTTAAGTCTAAGAAGCCTCTAACGTGTATGCATCTGAGAATCTGATAACTGGCCGGGACAAGTTCCAACATACCCATTCTAACATATGTACATACATAGAAAAATATTGGAAGTAGATATTTTGGAAGTTCTGATCTACTGGAAATGTTTGATGTCTTGAGTACCTGGGCCTGCACTGAAAGAAATGCAACACCACAAAAATAGGGACGTCAGTACATATGACTTCAGGTCGTGCCTTAATGGTGAAAGAGATTTTAGATTTTTCATACCTTACTTCTGGACTTACTATCTTACGTGGTGTCATCAAACTCCTTTGCTGAAAACTTTATCTTTAACCTAACATCATATATGTTAGTATAAGAATCTAATCAAGAATCACAAGAAAGCCAACACAATAATAGCTGACAAGCGACAAGCTCAATAAATTACTATAGATAAATGGCGTATCACCACACCCTTCTATTTATTTACTCTCCAAGTGAAATCATGAATTACCTATGAGGTCCATATTACTCCCCAATCCTTAGTCCATAAATACCCAGCCCCTTAATAAAAAAAAATTGGTAAAATAACAAACACCATCCCTTGAGTTCTTTGTCAATGACGTTAAATTCCCTTGTAATCTCATTGTTTAAGTTGGTAGATAGCTATTTCCACCAATGACAATGATAAGAGCTTATATATACAACAAAAACACATTCTTAAGCAATTTAGGCATTTCATCAAACACTTGGCAAGAGACAAGTTTTCAAGAACTATAAAAGTCGTATTTTCTATACCTAGCCTTCCGTTTTATCACAACGAACTTGTTGCCCCAATACAATACAATCAAAGACTCCTTTAATAAATGTAACAGCCTATACATCCTTCTACATACTCCCTCCTCACCAAGTACATAAATTAGAATGGGTAAAACATGGACTCACGACTTACTATCACCGTCCTGTGAGTCCTACCCTTAAATTATATTTAAAACATCTTTGGAATTATATTTATGGAGATAGAAGAGGAACCATACATTTATGACAATTAAAACCACCCTAAACTTTGTACTCTTCAAGAACAACACCTTTTGACTCAAGAAAATACTTAGCTAAGTATATATTATGATCTTTGGAGAGGAAGACACTTGATTCTTGAAGAAATCAACTTACCTTAAGCTTGGGAGGATTGAACACGATCAATACTTGAAGAAAACACTTTAAAACAGTCCAAAAACGTTATGGATTTGTTGGGAAAAGAAATCCCTAAGTCCTAATATAAAATGAACAACTTTGGCCGACTTTCCCAAATGTGTCACACGTCCCGCAGTAATTCAACAGTGCACATGTCTATCATAGAATGACCATAATGCTTTACTCCGAAGTCGTATCCATGTGCGGTTAGTTTTGATGGAAATTAGACTCAAATACCTTTTATTTGATAGGTTGTAGGACCTATAAATTCTTATATATTAGGAGATGTGCTTGTTCAAAGTAAGATGATAAATGAGTTCATTTGAAATATTCCTCCATAATGAACCTTTAAACTTTAACCTTAATTTTAATGATCTCTTTGGCCTATACCTTTGGTTTAATACTTCAAATAACGTAATATAAGGGTTACTTGGTATTCGTAATCATTTGCAACAATATTCTCCTGATATCACACTAATGCATCAATGTTTGTAAGTCACAAACATATTTTAAGTTACGGGGTATTACATTATCCCCTTGGGATCATTCGTCCTCAAAGTAAGGCTGCACGATCATTCAAACTCTCTTATTTTATAAATTTTTTTTGTCAAAGTTTACTTTGTAAAGAGGACTATCCAAAACCTGTTAGCCAAGAAGAATACATATAATATGCTTCACACAACATCACAACATAAATAATATCCAACAGATATCCACGAGGCTCTGTTTGGTCTTATATATTTAACTCAGAGATGGAATACTAAAATTATATGTTTGTATCAAGTACCTGAATATTGAATAAATAAATTAAGCAGTACTACAAAGCACATATAAAAGAGATACTCGAATGAGAGGAGTGATGACTTTAAGAACCTTAGGGAGGCTATTGAAATAAGTGGAGATACTTGGCCCTGATGTCAGCCTTTGCTTCCCAAGTAGCTTCTTCTACAATCTGACTTCTCCAAAGTACCTTGACCGACTTTATGTATTTGGTCCTCAACTTCCTGACTTGTCGACCTAATATTTCCACCGGGACTTCTTCAAATGATAACTCTTTTGATAGTTCAATACTTTCTATGGGAATAACCCGTGTCAGCTTTCACAAGCATTTGCATAGCATAGACACATGGAAGACCGGATGTATTGTAGCAAACTCTCGAGGCAAGTCCACCTCATAGGCTACCTAGCTAATTCTACGTATAAATTTATATGGCCCAACATACCTGGGGATCAACTTACCTTTTGTCCCAAATCAGATAACTCCCTTCATAGGTTATACCTTTAAGAATACTAATCATTAACCTACAACTCAGAGTCTCTACGTCGTATGTCTGGATATGAGTTTTGTCGGCTTTGAGCAGTCTTCAGTTGCTCTTGTATCAACTTTATTTTTCAACCTCTTGGTGAATAAGGTCTATTACTAATATTAAGTTTCACCTACTTTAAACCAACCGATAAGAGATCTACATTGTTGCCCATAAAGAGCTGCAAATGGAGCCATGCTGATGCTACAATGATAGCTATTATTATAGGAAAATTTATCAAGGGAATATGATCATCCCAATTGCCTTTAAAGTCTAGTGTACACACACTCTACATATCTTCGAATGTTTAAATAGTGCGCTGGCTTGGCCGTCTGTCTATGGATGAAATATGGTGCTAAGGTTCACATTTGTGCCGATACTCTTCTAGAATGATCTCTAGAAACATGCTAGAAATTGGGCACCCCTATCTGAAATAATGGATAGTAAAATCACATGCAAGCGAACAACTTTCCTTATATATATCTTTGCATACTCTTCAGTTGTGCTGGTGGATTTAACTGGCAAGAAGTGGACTGATTTTTTCAATCAATCAACGATTACCAAAATGGAATCATGTCTCTTTAAAGAGAAAGGCAAACTTATAATAAATTCCATATTAATAGACTCACATTCCATATTAGAATGTCCATAGTCTGAGCCAGGCCATCAGGCCTCAGACGTTATGCTTTAACTTGTTGGCAATCAGAGCATTTTGCCACATACTCCACAATATTTCTCTTTATGTAATTCTACCTATAGACCAACTTAAGATCATGATACATATTTGTGGAGCTTGGATGAATTGATTATCAGGAACAATGTGTTTCATCCATGATTTTCTACCTCAGCCTTCCTATATCAGGAACACATTGATTGCCTTTTGCATCTCAAGGTGCCATCTACTGCTAACTCAAATGCAGTAATTTGGTGCTCTAGAATTCCTTCACGATACTGCAATAATATAAGATCATCATACTAGTTTTTCCCCCAATGCCACTATTGATGATTCTACAGTATTTTGTAAAACTATGCCTCGATCTTCGAATTCTAAAAGTCAGACTCCTAGGCTGCTAATCTATGAATATCTTGTACTACTTCCTTTTGTACACGTGATAAATGTACTAGGATGCCCATATATATTTGACTAAAAGCATCTACCACCATGTTAGCTTTGCCTAGGTGGTAGAGAATGTTCACATCATAGTCCTTCAGCAACTCTAGTCACCTTCTCTACCTCAAATTCAAGTCTTTTTGATCGAAGAGATATTGGAGACTCATATGATCTGTAAATATGTCAACATGTACCCCATACAAATAGTGTCTCCAAATCTTTAGTACAGATACCACTGCGGAAAGCTCTAAATCATGAGTAGGGTTGTTTTATTCATGTTTTTTTCAATTTTTGAGAAGCGTATCCTATATTCTGCCCATTCTGCATGAAGACACATTGTAGGCCAATTCATGAAGTATAACAATAAACTACAAACCCTTCTTTAACCAATACTCGCGCCTTAGTCAATGTATCTTTAAACTCTTGGAATCTTTTTTCACAAGTGTCGGACCACTGGAACTTTACTGCCTTCTGCAGCAGCTTTATCAATAGTGCCGAACTAGAGGAGAAGACCTCTACAAATCTTTGGTAATCGCCAGCTAGCACCAATAAACTACGTACCTCCATCGGAGTAGTAGGACGAGGCCAACTCTTCACAACCTCAATCTTCTGGAAGTCTACTCTAATGCCTTCATCAGAGACCACATGGCCAAGAAAAGCCACAGAGTTCATCCAGAACTCACATTTAGAAAATTTGGAATGTAGTGGGTGCTCTGTGAGTGTTTGTAGGACAACTCTTAGATGATTTGTATGTTCTGCAGCATCACGTGAATATATCAAGATTTCATCTATAAATACAATTACATACATATCATTAAAGGTTTTTAAAAACCCTATTCATCATATCCATGAAGGCTGCTGGGACATTTGTTTGTCCAAATGACATGGAAAGGAACTCAAAATGTCTATATCTCACCCGGAAGGCTGTTTTCAAAATATCTACTTCCTGAATCTCCAGCTGGTGATATTCAAATATCAAGTCAATCTTTGAAAAGCATTTAGATCCTTGCAATTGATCAAATAAATCATCTATCCTTATAAGGGGGTATTTTTTCTTTATCGTCACTTTATTAAGTTGCCTGTAATCTATACACATCCGCATTGTGCCATCCTTCTTGGATACAAATAGAACTGGATCACCCCAAGGTGATATGCTGGGGCGAATGAAACCTTTGTCAAGTAAATCATTCAACAACTCTGTTTGTTCCATTCTATAAGGCACAATAAATGTAGGTTAGGTACTGGTATCTACATCGATACCGAAATCAATCTCTCTAATTGGAGGTAGTCCATGTAGTTCAGCAAGAAACACACATGAATATTCATTCACAATAGGTACATATTGAAGAGTCACCACCTGTTTCTCAACTTCAAGGTCTCTTACTTGGACAAGGTGATATAAACACCATTTCTCTATAAGGTTTTGTGCCTTAATATAGGGAATAAAACTTTATCTAGGTATCATAGCATTACCTTTCCACTCTAGGACTAGCTCACCCGGTAAATGGAATCGAGCAATGATAGTTGGACAATCAATTGTAGCATAACAAGAGGACAACTAATCCATGCCCATAATAACATCAAAATCAACCATTTCAAGATCTATCAAATTTTCCAATGTGTGATGACAACATATTATTAGTAGGCACCCGTAATAGAACCTTTTAGCTGTAACAAAATTTCCTTCCGAAGTTGATACTGTAAATGGCTCATGTAATAACTCTAGATATACTCCGAATTTCTTAGCAACGAATGGAGTAACATATGATAAGGTATCCCCTAGGTCTATCAATGCGTATACATCATAAGAGGAAAAAAGATATGGTACATGTAACCACATCTACGGATGATTCTCAATCTTGTCGAGTTGCTAGTTCATACATGTGGTTTGGGCTAGCTCCACAATCACATCCTTTACCCCTGCATATACCTCTCCCTACTGGTGATTGAGGTCCACGTGATAAAAAAGGTGTTGATGATGAGGATGCTCTTGCAGAGCCAATATATTGTGGCCTATCACCTCTACCCTCACCTCAAACCTTGAGATATTCATATATCTTATAACCCTCAACTACACACCCATAACAAGCGGTAAAGACATATCGACACTCTCTCTAGTGATACTAGCCACAATTTCTACAAATAGGTCGACGTGGTGGTCCTTGACTAGTACCTCTCTGATAGCGAGGGCCTAGTGCCTTCAAAGTATAACTCTGCCCTTGCCTGGGTCTCAATGACTGAGCTGGGGCACTAGCTTTGAAACGGTCTACCGATTGAGCCTGTCTGGGTGGACCTCTACTGGAGTAAGCTCTATCTCCTCCCTGAAATATTCCAGTTGTCGTAGGCCTCTTATTTTTATTTTTTCTCTTTCAGCCCTATGATTTTGTATACGGTCTTCTATCTTTTGAGCATGTTTCAACACCATTATGTTTGTAAGAAGACAAGAAACAATCAAGGAGATTGATTGTTTGGTAGACATAGCTAGTGGATCCACCTACGCTGGATGATATGATCCTTACTTGGCAAGTAGGACAATTTCTTTTCGATGTGGGAAAGACACCAGAGTCCATGATATAGTTCACATGGTCTATGTCAGTTAATCGTAAAATATCCCATATATGAATTGTGTTTTTCAAAGGTTTTATGGAAGTTTTTCTTATGATTTTTGAATGATGCATTAACCTTGTCCCACGATTTATGATTTAGCTTATGAGCTTTAATATGTTTTACTTTATCTTGCATTTCATGTTTTAAACTCACTATGTTGTCACTTTTATGTTTATGTATTTTCCCTATATTTAGTACATTCAAAGTACGAATTCATATTGTGCCTCTATTGTTTCATAATATATGATCTAACGATCCTCCTCTCGGCCATGGCTAGATCAGGATTGCTCATCTTTATCGGTGCTAGTGGTAAGTCCTCATGGTTCGAGGGTAAGATCACATTTATCAGTTTCATTGCTTTGATGTCATTTTCAGTTTTTAGACTTTATACGTGTTTTAGGGGTTTTTCCTAACCATATCTATGATAGTAAAAGGATTGTGTCACACACAGTGATGCTTTGTGTATTCTCTGATGTACTATATTGGTATCTCTTATGTATTTAAAGAGTTTTGAGACTTATATTTGGTCCTTATGTTGTATTCACTTTATTTTATATTCATAGTGTCATGCTTATATCAAGTGGCTTGTTTAGGGTCTCTCAGGATCCTATTCACCATGTCACGTCTAGGGTTTACTTTGGATTGTCACAAGGACCCACTTTATGTAAGACAACCTTAGTTGGAAGTTTCGACATCTTTGTTCAATATGAAATGTTGAATTTAGTGGGATAGCGTATCTCATTTGCATGCATGGGTTTTGAATGAATCTCGAGCACCCGGCAGAGAATTTTACACATTCTCAACTTGGGTTTGTGCAACACCTTTGCTCTTTACCGCATTCACGCTCTAGGTGCCGCATAGCGGAGGCATGGGATCCTTGCCTTCAGATTCGTGAGCCAGGCACCACATTTATAGAGACCATTCCCTTTGGTCATCGCAATCGCGGACATAGATTCACATTCGTGAAGGGTTGATGCCTTGACCCTCGGCATTCACGGAAGGCTTCCCACGTTCATGAAGAAGGCTTTGACTGGTCTTTTAATTAAGACTAGTCGTGAATTTACCTTATTTCTCAAACTTCAAAATTTAGTATCTCGATCTTCAGACCTTCTAATTGGGTGATTCAAGTTATATTGCATTAGCATTGTTCGTAGTTGCATATATGAGTGATTGGGAAATCATCGAGAAGAGGTAATTTCTATTTAGCCAGGGTTGCCTAAGCTCTATTAATGATGATTTTGGTAAATTTTATTGCATGTCATCATTTGCTGCCTTACGAGCATCGAATTGTGTCCCATTTTGGGACACAAACTCAGTAAATCAATTAGGACCTTTTTTAGATTCCCAACACGAGTCCCACATTATTATTTTGACTTGATTTTTTGCCCTTCTCCAAATAATACAATTATAGTGTCTAAATGTCCGTATTGACATTGTAATCAATGATTTGATAGCGTGGAGACAATTAGAGGTATTTCAAAGGGGGAAAGCTCATGTGCAGTGTATTTTGGAGCGTGTATGATCGGCTCTGAGGTAAGCTTTGGTCTACTTTTTTGATTGGGCTCTATTAGATAATGTTTAGTATGAATTGCATATGATTTAGGATTGTATTTATCAGGTATTAGATTTTCTTCCATTTATTCTACCTTTCTTGATTCCCGTTGAAATGTTCAGCTTGTCTTGGCTGGCAGGATCCTTAGTTTGGGCTAGTAGCCTTGCCATTGGTATTAATTAGCATAAATATCCTTCCTAGGATTGATACTTGAGGCCTTAGGCTAGGTTAGCGTCTTAGATGCCTTAGAATGTGTTTTATCGCCCTTGTAGCTATATGTTTCTCTCTGTGGGGCTTGTTTAAATTTGGGTATGCTAGTCGTAGTCGTAGGTTGGAATTAGTTGTACTTAGTTATGAGCTGGAGTGGTATGCTTGGGATAAGGGATCGATCCTTGAGTTGTTCTCCCCTATTGATTATGGAACTCTTCTTGATTCCTTCACTTCTTGAGTAGCGGTGAGCATATTATGCTAGTAGTGATATTATTGATGTGTTATTGGACCCGAGGCCATGGTCGAGGACCATCTGGACCCCATGTTTGTTCTCTCTACCTTAGAAGTGTGGTAGTATTAGTACCATAATTCTGGTTTGTGTTGATCTTGATTGAATGTTAGGGATGACATGGATTTCATTGGATACTCATGGTTATCATGTTTTGTGGTAGGATCTTGATTCATGCATTAAATTTGCAGTACTTTTTTTGAGAAAGGTTATTTTTACACTATTACTATTTAAACTAGTTTTAACGGGAGTGTACCACCGGATCATTTGATAAACTGATTTTTGAGATATGTAAGGAGTCAATGATATGATCCCTTTCTACTTTGAAATATTAGAGGCATATATGATGTGCTCAACTTT
Source organism: Solanum etuberosum (assembly GCA_029582245.1). Taxonomy (NCBI): domain Eukaryota; kingdom Viridiplantae; phylum Streptophyta; class Magnoliopsida; order Solanales; family Solanaceae; genus Solanum; species Solanum etuberosum. The sequence continues at coordinate 4,508 of JAJONR010012069.1, read as the reverse complement.
TTACCTGATTAGACAGTGTTTCGTCGCCCTTTCCTACATTGGTTTGGCTACTTGTTCCTCCAATACCATTACATAGAAGATCTAGTACCGCGACAGGTAGTTATATCTTTATAGATCCTAGCTTGGGACCAGGCAGTGTATACATACTTCACGTGTTCCCTATGGGTCTCTTTGGCCGTATAAGTCACTGAATAATTAGAGAGAGAGTTGCATGGGTCCTAACTTGCTATCGGGACAGGGGGTAGGTGTATATACTTGGTTACTAAGGGTTCAGTCGATTCCTATTGCATTATCTACAGTCATACACATTGCCTATTACTAGTATAATTGATTGTTGTTTGCTCCCTATGGTCTTATTAGGGGCAGTTGGGTTATGTTTGTTCTGTGTACCTATCGGGCTTATGGGGGTACGATTAGGTTATTGTTTGACTATATTCATGTATTCCTATAATTGTGCTTATGGTTGGATAGGTGTATGGCTTAGACTTGTCTTGTTGTTGGTACTACCTGATTTGGTAGAGTTGGATTGGACTGTAGGCTGTTTGGTGAATAGTGGTGATTACTGTCAGTACATATTTGGTTAGTTAACTTCCGTAGTATAATTTTGTCGTGAGTTGGTGGTTAGGCTTTTGCCTCTAGGTACATCTGATCCCTTTGCCTCGGTGTCTTAACTTTGTCTATCCTATTCCTTTATCATATTGCATGTACTATCATGTTATATCTCCTGATTAGTTACTTACTTATTGTTTATATTTGCATTGTCTTCGGAGCTCAGTTGGTCGATGCCTACTGAGTACCGCTTGATGGTACTCATACTACACTTATGCACCATACAAATCATAGTACGATTTCTTACTGTTGATTTGGATCTCGTGCGGAGAAACTTTTGGGATTTAGAGACTAGGTGAGCTCCTGATGTTTGGAGTTGCCGATGTCCATCTACAATTTCTAGGACTAGTATTTATGTTACTTTTGGAGACAACATGTATTTATACTTGTATTTGTAAAAGTTTTGTACTCCTATTTTGACTAGATACTCAATTACTAACTGATGCAAGCTCTTGGGGTGGTCTTGTTGTTTATATTTTTGTTGATTTCTCTTTCTTCTCATTGTTATATGCCTTTTGCTTCTTCTGAATTATCGATCTTCCCCATGATAGCTCGTTGCTTCTCGTTCCGAGTATGGGTTAGGCTTACCTACTGATAGGGTGTAGTAGGTGCCATCATGACCTGATAAATTGGATCGTGATAAATTGGTATCAGAGCTCTAGGTTGACTGGCATCATTCGTATGAGAGCAAGTGTCTATAGAGTCATGCGAATTGGTGCAGAGACGTCTGTATCCTATTTTTGGGAGGCTATAATGGATTCTTAGGAAATTCTATTCTTGACCCCTTATCATGTGCCTGCACTTCGATTAACCTCTAAAACTGCTTCCTTGAAGTCCACTCTCTCTTAGTTGGATAGCACGAGGTATTTGATAGACGTAGACAGAGCAACAACACGTTCTACTAGAGTTTCAGCACTTGATCGGGCTAAAATCCTTAGTTGGGCACATACCTTAAGGCCGGAGACGTTCTTCAGCAGACGGAGAGTCTAGGGGCAGCCCAGGCTCCGACAGGGTCATTGACTACCTTTGCTTCTTGAGGTTCGGTGTTAGGAGTCCCGAGTCTCTTTAAGGGTACACCACAGGCGGGTGTGGTTCTTGGTGCAGTGGGTGCTTATCAGGACAGAGTTGGGTTGATTGGTCTCAAGAAAGGCTCTTTGTCCGTGTCTCAGTATGTATTGGAATTTCTTGAGTGGGTCAGGCTTTACCCCGACATTATTCCCTATGAATCGGGATTTGAGTTAGGAATTCGTTAGGGGGTTGTCCTTGCTAATCTGGTTGGTGTCGGAGCACTTGATAGCAGTTGGGCCTACCTTTCCCCAGGTTGTTAGTCATGTAAGGTTCGTGAGCAGGCATGCTTTGAGACTTACAGAGATAGTGGTAAGAGGTCTCACCCTCAGTACAACGATAACATAATTCCACTTTGAGGTGGATATCAGCTCAGTGAGGGTCATCTTCCTTCTCGTCCTATCAGGCCTATGGCGGTAGCACCTCAAGTTCCAGGGGGTTCTGAGACAGGTCATGGTGCCTACAGGAGACAAAGTTTAGGTCAAACTTCTAGGGGTATGCATTTTTTGCCTTCAAGTGTTGGAGCTCATTTTATTCCAATCAGGTCTATTCAAAAGGTTGCTTTTGGTGATGGTTCCTATGAGTGTGGCAAGCTAAATGACTTACTTAAATCAATAAAAAAGAAGGAAAAAAGTTCATTTAAACTCTAACTACCTACCTCCTACTACTATAAATAGGAGGCTTACATAATTTATTGGAGAGATTCTATAAGCATCTTAGAAAGCATTGGCGTCAACTATATAGTTCTTCAAAGGATTAATCAATAGATTACTGAGAGGAGAATAACTCGAAACAACCAAGTGTTGTCCGATATTCCTAGAAATCAAACACATTTCTATAAGGTTCAAATCATCCTGCAATTTGAAAAACACATCTATTGAAGGTACTCGAATCACGAAAAAGCTTAAGAGAAAAAATTAAGAAAACAATAAAATTATACTCGAAAAGATTCATCAATTAAAATTACTTGTTATTTATTTCATTGCAGTTAATTTTTAATAACCCAAAAATATATTCTAAACATTTATATGATTATAAGACTTTTAAAATTTGCCATCAAAAGGGACAAAAATACCCTTGAACTATCTGAAAAGGTTTAAATATACCCCTTGTTTATCTATGTGGCCAAAAATACGCTTCAATCCACCTTTTTGGCTCATTTTTACCCTTAAAACAAACAATCCTTTTTAAATTATTATTATTTATTATGTGGCATTTTTCTATTGGTAAAAAGTAAATTTCCAATCCATCATATTTTTCACAACCCAGCACGACCCAATTCTACTTTTTGTGCAATCCCCAATTGAACCTGCTTGACATTTAGCAGCAAGCAACATAGCCCGCAATCAATCTTGTCGCACCTTCTTGACGCTGAGATTTTTCAACTAGAAAGGATGTCTATTAGATCAAATTCAGCTCCAAATTACTGAAAATTCACGACTGAAGGCGTTTGAATCACTAATAACAACTTGTTGCTGAATTGAATTGAAAACATTAGATTTACTAGTGACAGGGGAAAAACGGTACGAATTGGAAAACATTAAAGCTTGACTAGTATAGTGCCTGAAAGTGTACCGAATTTGATAAATTCTTTTGGTTGTAGATTTGTAAGTCGTGATTTTTGAAACTTGAAGTTGTGTTTGTACATGCATTATTTTACTTAATTTTTTTGAAGTTTTGTCAGTGAAATTCTTTCCACCACCACCACTACCACCACCACCACCACCACCACCAACAACAACAACATCATGATAGTTAGTTTTAAGGGTAAAAATAAGTCAAAAAGGTAGATTGATGGGTATTTTTAGCCATATAGATGAACAAGGGGTATATTTCAACCTTTTCAGATAGTCTAAGGATAATTTTGATCATTTTCCGTTAAATCTTTTATAATATTTAGATATGTATAAAACTTGTTTTAAGTATAGAGTAAGAACTTGAAATTAAATGGTTTTCATATTAAAAAAAGATCTCAATTTTTTAATACAGACTAATACGAAAATAGTATTTTTCATCTGTCACACATAGTTGACATAAATTCTTGTTGATTCATTCATTTATTTTGCAAATTCAAATCTTCGTTGCTTTTCGGAATGATGCTTACATACATTGTTTGCACATCTTACTTAGCTTGTGTTTGACCCCAAATTTTCAAATATTCTTTGCAAATAATATTTGGACCAAATTTTTGGTGAAATTACACCATCTATTATGCTCCAAGGTTTTCCAAGAATATTTGACTAGTTCAAAAAATATGATTTATGCCCATAAGTTCTTAAAATTATTAAAATTACCCATAAATTTATATTATCTAATTATAGTGAATATATTGCGTTAGAGATAGTTGTATAACATAATTGATAACAATCAACAACAACAAAATAACAATATATGCAAGAGTAATTCATTAATCGCAGATTCAAACTTGTCATTAATTCAGTTATATCTATAACTCATTAAAAATAAATTGTTCTTTTGTCACTCAAATTAGAATTCTCAATTTTGTCACTCAAATTAGAATTCGAACTTTCCCGGAGGAGGTAGTAATAGACTATTCCTTTATATAATATTCCCACATTCTACGAACAATCACTTCCCTACAAGCTTTCATTTCTAGATCAGAATTTGTGATTCATAATTGTATGGAGGAATTGGAGTTGGACAGAATGAAATTCTTGGAGAAAAATTTACCTTGAAGAAGAATCTTGAAAAAGATTGAAAGAATCTTGAATGGGGTCTTCTACTTTGATTTTTCCTTAGGGTTTTGTCTTAGGGTTTGAGATAGAAGAGAATGATGGATTAAAAGATGAAAATCTGATTGTTTTGAGCCTTTT
>JAJONR010012068.1:0-32467 GCA_029582245.1 Solanum etuberosum | reverse complement strand
TCTGTTTACTTTATCGACACATTACAATTATTCTATGTTTCTATATTCACCATCAACAATATCAAAAAAGCAACCCCACCCCCCACCCACCAAAAAAAAAAGAAAAAAAAAACAATCTTTTGACTCCATTCTACTTGTTCCTATTCTAACTAGAAATAGAAAATGCCATTTTCTTGCTTACCATGTTTATTCCTCTTCTTCAATGAAATGACAACTAAAATTTTCACTCTTTTGTCTCATATCTCATGTTAATCCATAGATTTTAAGGTGACCCTTATTGTCATTTCTCTTGAGAAGTCATAAAAATCCAATCTTTATCAAATATCAGTCAAAACCTAAAGGGTAAATAACAGTGCTCATTTTGGTCATGGCTCAACAGGTAAACTTTTTTTTGTCTCATTGTCATTGTTTTGGAATTTAACCATATGGGGTTTCTTTTTTTGTGTGTAAGAGGGGTTGTGTTGTCATTCTTAGCTCCCAGGTAATAAAGATAGGAGGTAGCCGTGATCAATCTCGTTCCTTTCGCTCTGCTTAAGCGACTACGTACCTTAAATTGTTCGACCATAGATTTTGAGTTCTTAAAGTTGCGTTTGGACATACATTTTATTTGGTAAAAGTTTGAAGTTTTGTGAATGAAAGTACCAAAAATCTTAAAAATGGTTTGAGTTGGTTTTTGGGAACTTGAAAATATTTAAATATTGAATTTTTAAATTTCACGACCAAACAGATATTTAAACGTCCCTTCATGACATTGTAGAATATTGTCCTTTGGCATTTTGGTCAGATTATTGAAATGATAGATGGAAACCCCACTAATGTTGTTTTTATTTTTGGATTGTTGATTGATTTGATGGAGCAGGAAGAAGGTTGGCCTTTGGGATTGCAGCCATTGAATTTGAGAATAGGTTTAGGTAGAAGCAGAAATGGATCAACTTCATTCAACACTTCACTTAGTGACTCTCTTACTTCCTCCACTGATTCTTCTTCAGATTTGGATACTGAGGTACATTCTATTCCATAACTATAATATGCCCTTATTCCACATGGCGATTTGTCGTTGGTCTAAATACTATATACACTGATAACGTAAAAGAATTTAGCGCTATTAGGTTACCTAAAAGATAATTTTAACTTGTTGTTCATTAAAGTGCGATTAGTAACATGGAAAATAAGAGAGGCTAATTAGCTACTATAGATAGTGTTAGGGTGTATAAGTGAGACTCTACTTGCCAATTGCACAATAAAAAGGTTAATAATTGGTCAAAAAGCTAGAGCATGTGTCTTGCTTTTACTTTTGCTAATATTCCTACAAGTTTTGTTTCAATTTCTTGCTAAGCTATACAAACATTCTTTATGAAGTCATAGTTTCATACTTAATTTGTGTGCAACATTTGTTTAGTTAATACTAAGATTAGTACAATGAAAAGTTGAGTTATGAGTATTATGTGATGTTGTATATTTGGTAAAATGATGACATAATAGGTGAAAATTTGAAAAAAAAAATGTAATAAATTGAAGTTTGAAAGAGGATCTTGGTGCATTAAGCTCTTGCAAGGGTTTGTTGTAAGCAGTCTTATCTTGCATTTCTGGAAGAGACTGTTTCCACAGCTCGAACTCATGATCTCTTGGTTACATGACAATTATTTTACCAGTTATGCTAAGCTTCCCCTTTTAAGTATTTGAAGTTTGAGTTTATTAAAACAAATTCGAATCAAATAGATTGAACAAGATGTGATAGGAAAAAGACACAATAGAGACTTGCTATCTATTGTAATGTAGTACTTGGTTTAACCTCCAAATCATATGATGAACCTGGATATTTTCAATCTTTATTAGTACATAGTTTCATGCATCCTGTGAAGTACTTTTGTGAGTGCTGTCAATGTCACTCTATGTTCAATGTAAATTGGGACCATAACATTATTAAAGCTGTCACTGGTGTTCCTTTACAACATTGACATTTGAACCACAATTATCAGAACTGTGTAACATGTTTCAACTTTAAAATCATCTTCTTGTCCTAGGTTCTTCAATGACCCTTCTTAAATTATTGTTCTGCTTGTATTTGTTTGAATTCAAATAAACCTTAGTACTGTACCAGCAGTGTTAAATGACGTTCAGAACTTCCATTGTGTGATATACTCATTAGATCTAGTTTATTTCTAGACTGCTTACTTGTAGAAACATAAACCAATCCTTTGATTTTATTCAGAACAGTGGCGTACGCAAGATATATGGTAGGCAAGGGATGTCAGTTTATAGTCACAATTCGGCTTATAAGCAAGATTGAGTGTGAGAATGTGGTGGTTTAAAGGCATTACTCTGTACCAAATTGGTTATCTACTTTGTACTCCTTCTGTTCTTCTTGTGACATAGTTTGAATCAGCACATAGTTTAAGAAGGAAATTAAGACTTTTGAAACTTGTGTCGGCCTATTGCATATATACGTATTGTTTCATACACACATTTTATTTACGCATATAAGAAAGCCTTTTACGAAGCAATGTTGGATGACATCCCTCATTAGGAGTATCTCTGCTCCTGATTCAGAACCTATTGGATCAAGAACAGGAGCAGCTCCATAGGCATTGTTTTGTTTTTTTGTTGGTTTTCCACCTGGTGTTTGGTACCCTCATTGGAGCCCGACTAATCCAGATTTGCGTCGAGAAGTCTCACATTGGGAGGTAAAGCGCTTCCTAACAAAGGGGACTCCGTACCTAAGGGACTCGAAACCGAAACCTCTGGTTAAGAATGAAGGAGTACTTACCACCCCACCGCAATGCTTAAGTACACTAAATTGAAAATAATCATTATACAATATTTTAGGAGTAGAAAACTACTTAATCTCTTTTAAAACTTAGTTAAAATATGCTAGCTATTAAATGTGTTTGGAAATTTTCAGTCCACAGGGTCTTTCTTTCATGATAGGAGCACAACACTTGGAAGTCTTATTGGTGTTTCAAGCATAGTTAATCTCTCAAGAAGATCAACAGGAGGGAGACCAAATGGTGTAATGACAGAGGTGCAAAAAAACTATAGGTCTAAAACAACATGGTGTTTCTCATTGTGTCCAAGAAACAGCACAGATGCTGAGTCTACTGTGATGATGATAAGGAGTAGTGATAGTAATGCTCCATCACTTGGCCATTTTCTTGCAGTTGAAAGAAGAGCTGCTAATGAACATAATAGAACAAGTCCTTTGATATATGGACCTGATGAATTTGCTATGACATTGTCTAATAGGGACCAAAACTCATTGTTCGAAAATGGACAAATCGCTCCTCCTCAGTTGAGTCCATGGTCAGGTTCAGACGATGTCGAAAATAGACAGAGGGATAACAGAGAATTAGATCATGATGTTCATGGACAAGGTGCTCCTCTTTTGTTTCCATGTATGTGTGGATGATGTCTTAGAGTTTGAAGCTTTGGTACAACTGTGTTCTCACTGATTTTGGTTTCTAATGTGTTTTTCTTGATTAGGAGACCAACTCAGGATATTTTTTAACGTCCTTGTGATTTATTTTATCGTCAAGAAGAGTTAGTAGTAATTGGAATTGATCACGAGGGACAACTATTCTTGATCACTCCTTGTTTTCTTCATTTTGAGGGATGATGTTGGAGAACCTTTTAGTAAGGAGCATTTTGCTTCTTAGTAAGCCTAGCTGTCGTGAATCTGGATTAGTCTGATAGCTGCCACGAGTTTCCGCCTTTTTCTGGATGATAACAAACTAGGGTCTAGCTTACTAAACATACCTTTGGGTCTGAACATTCTTTCTTGAGGACTCTCAATCTGTCTTCAAGTGTCACACGTTAACCTAATATATTAAAGCATAATCAAGCTTGTGCCTAGTTAGGCGGAGTCGAGTCGGCTACTATTAGTTCCCTACCAAGTTTACTCAACTCATTATGGCATGTTCCCTAGAAAATTAAAATGTGCCGTCTTCAAGATATTAAATAATTGTTTTATTTAGGAGAGTAAAATACGCGTTTAACTCTTTTTTTTTTTGGCTTTCACTCAAAGTGCAATTGTTATCTAGTTTTATATTCTGATTATGATTTTCTATTGTCAACTTGGACCTTTCAAACTAATAAGGACCTTTTTTTCCCAAAAGAAATAAAAAATAAAATTCTTTAGAATATTTAAATTGATTAGTCACGGTATCAAATTTGTGACTAAGGAGACACTTAAAGACCGATATTGCAACTAGTTTGTGTGTATTTTACCTAAATTTTGAAGTACAATTAATTAGGTCATGAAGGTTTATTTTCTTGGTCATTTTTCTTGTCTTATATTGTACGTCTTTTTAATTAATTAATTAATTTCATGTGAATTTTCAACTGTTTTGATGGGGATCGATTGGAACTTTCACAAAATATCTTTACTCATTTATTTCTTTATCATTATTATATTACAACATGACACAAACATTAGTTTAAAATTGAAAAGCCTAAAAACCCGCCACAAAAAAATAGATTAATAATTGTACCTATGTTCTTGTTTTACATTACTAAGTTCTTGACTTTTATCTCTACCATTTCAAATTCATTTTAAGTAGGAAATTTTATATTTTTACTTCTTGATATGTCGACAAATTATGATGTTAGTTCTTGTTTAATTTGGTTAAGCATATTTAATTACTTCTCCCGTTCATTTTTATTTGACACTTTAAATTTTGTGTTTCCCTTAAGAAACAATAATTACTATGAGTATTCTTTATTCATAATGATAATATCTCAAAAAAAATTATATGTAAGTTCGCAAAACATTATGAGGGTGAGGTGCATCGGGGATTAGGGGTGTAGGGGATGGGGGTTGGGGACGTTCGGTGGGTGGGGAGGAGACAATGAAATTGAAAGTTACTTATGGAACTTGTTTTCCTTACTTCCATTAGGGAAAATCATTTTTCTTATTTTTAAGAAGCTTGTTTTCCTAGAAAAAATATTTTGACCAACCAAATATGAAAAGATCGAAAAACAATTCTCCTTTATACCAAACACACCTAAACAAAATCCTGATATTATTTTCAAATCCATATATTGCATGGATAACTCATCAAAACCCATCCTAAAGATGATTGACGGTAAAGGTGATCTCGAGTTTGAATTTTAGATATAAAATTACCTTTATTAGGAAGTATTTTACACCTAATGCAGAATTTTACGATGCATATCCTGATTTTGTCGGATTTTAATATGAATACAAACATAGGTTAAAAAAAAAGTAAAAAAAATTCCACCTATTAGATGAGAACTTTGACCAATTCTTTACCTTACATAATTGACAGGAGGACTCAATTGAACACACAAATGATCATGACGCCATGAAAAGTCAAATTTGTGAGTTGCCGTTAAAATTGAAACATTTTGTCTATAAAATAATATTTATGTTAGACCATGTTTCAACATATCATAGGATGAAAAATATTTACTACATTATTTTAAAATATATATAGTAATTTTAATGACATTATATTGTTCAAACTTTCTTGCTGGCTGCGGCAGACCAAGCAACATAAAGTCAACAGGTACTCCGCTCCTTGTGAGAAAAAAAGAAGCAACAAATTTTTACTGTATTTGTGTCGAAAAGTTTTATATCGAGGATAAAATATTTTCCTACATAAGCGATTCAATATTTAAGAGATCTCGAATGAGATATCTTTTGATTAAGAATAAAGAAGGATCATCTACTCAAGCAGAATCTTTATTGTATGAAGACTTATACTTTTATGTGATAGTATTAGGATCAATTATTTTATTAAATATTTATTACCTTTCATCACCACATTGTATAATAAGGAACATCGTCCGAATCTTCAAGAGAATAAAAAGATATCACGTAAGCTTTTACATGAAATTTTCATGATTTAGAGAATCTTTAGTAGTTTAGTTAGTTGATTATATGTACGTACTCACTTACTTTGATTAAGAATGAAGAAGAATTTATCACTCCATCACAATTCTTATTGATTCAAAGCTTATACTTTTATGTGTAGTATGTTTAGAATTAATTTATGTGTATCTCAATTATTTTAGTAAATATTTATTACCTTTCATCACTACATTGTATCAAGTAACATTGCCCAAATCTTTGGCGGAATGAAAAGAAATCATATAAGCTTTTACTCTCACTTACCTTATTGGGGAGGGTTCAATTTCCCAATCCCCTCTCCATTTTCTCTTTCCCTACCCTCAATATCTTTTAAAATAAATTAAAAAGATCTTATGATTCTTTATTCGATCACTTTATTAATCACTAGGTCATAGACAAAACTAGAAGATTGTAAAAGAATTCATCAAAATTTCGTATGATTCTTTATTTATTTGTTTATATGCGTCTTTTTAATAAAAGTTCTAATTTTGCCGCGATATATTCTTAGATGCTATCAACAACACTTCTAGTTGGCCTTATATATCTTCAATATGTGGTTGTATAATATATTGTTATGGACGTACGTTTCTTTATATGGAAAATATATGAGAAAAGTCCTCTAAAGTCCAATATACACATTACAAAGTATTTAATTTGATTTCATTTTCAAGTATCAATCAATTCATCCAATTATAAATACACAACAAAAAAACTTAACTAAATTGGGACCCTCTTTTCTTGTTAGGTGCCCTTTCTTTACCAAACAAACATTTGTTAACATCTCCACCTAGCCCACAAATACTTATACTCATTCCCCACAAGCCCTACCCAATCTTATTCAATATATCAAATCCACATGGCATCATCACAATAAATCATAGTTTGGTAGGGTCCATATTGGCAATTATATTCTTATCTAAATGATTTCTAAAATATATCTTGATAAGATGATAATTTTATTGATGTGGTGGAGAAAAAATTCTTGATTACAAGTGGAATTATTTTTCCATATATGTATTTACACATCAAAATAGGATAGTATTAATGGAGAAGTGTTATCGAAATATAATATAATGATAACTATATTATTACCGTTAAATAATTTACGGTTAACCCCTTTATTTGTTGTAGTGTTGTAACAAGAATTTGGATGCTAAGATACTTTGTGGTCATATCAGATATTTGGTTGAAGTTGCAAACAGCTATGTAATTGTTGCGACCGCCAGATGTATAGTCTCAAAGTGCAAAATTATGGTTAAGTATCTTAGTTCTACTATTCAATGCAAGTTTCACAAAGTGATGGGTAAATCTACTACCTGGTTAGTCAAATAATTTATGTTTAGAAGATAGAAGTTGTGAAATGAAGATGTTTTGATAGACGTGCAATCATATTAGGTGGGATAAAATTAGAAAGTAAGATATTCAAAATAAGGTGGAATTGACATTAGTGGATCGGAGGATAAGATACAGAAAGCTAGACTGAGATAGTTTAATAATGTGAAGAGGAAATAAATGCATGGATGCCCCCAACAAAGGCATAAAAGGTTGGCAATGGATGGTGGCTTCAGAAGAGGTAGAGATAGGTCAAAAAAGTATCAGGAGATGTAATTAGACATGACACGACACGACACGACACAGTTTCAACTTATTGAAGACATGACTTTAGATAGGAGGCTGTGGAGGACACAAATTAAGATGAAAGATTAGTAGATAGTAGAGAGTTGTCTCACTTATCTTTTCATACTAATAGTCATAGTGTATCTTAATGCACGTATTTAATTTATTTTGAGCTATTAGCGGGACTCACTTTTTGGGGAATATGAATCGAAGCAATAACAAGAACATTTCTAGTAGAACATCTTTCACAATCCTTGGAGAGATGGTTCACTAATAGACTATTATTCCGGTAGTTTTTTGTCCTTCGATTTTTGTCATTAATAGTTATTTCTTGTATTTTGATTATCGTATTATTTTGTTATAGTTACTACTCTTTTTCGTTCTTTCAGCATGCTTTCAATAATATTTTGCCATGGCTTCTTTACTTTTTTTATTTTGTCCGACCTATTTTAAAATATTTTTTCTTGAGCCGAGGGTCTATCGAAAACAATCTCTCTACCTCCCAAGGTAGGAATACAGTCCATGTACAATCTACCCTCTACAAACTACACTCTGAAGAATTACAAACTTCATCTTATTGATACAAGATCTTCATTTTTATACAAAAAAAATAATCTAAAAAAGTCAATTTCTTCTATTCAATATAATATATAAATAGCCACAACAGATTATTTCCTCTTATTTTATACCGAGACTTAATTTATTTAGAACTGGGACAGAGTGTTTGTACTTATTTGAACATACCAGGATGATGCTGCAGAAATTAATTGAACCAAGAGGGCAGTGTATTCACATGATCACTTTGACCAACAATTACAAAAAAAAAAAAAAGGCTTTTCATCATCCTTGCAAGTTGCACTATTATTATTATTATTATAATACAATACAATATTTTTCAACAAAATAATTGATACAAATTATAGTTCATTTCACACCTTGAGGCTGCTTTAATTTAAAGAAAACATATAGGGTAAGGTAGGGTCTACTTTCCTCATCACTTGCTTTCATTTTGACTCTTTCCCAATGCTAACTTCATCATACTATAATGGAAGAATGTTGTGTTTTCACCTAATAAGTGAAAACACAAAAAACTAGAAAAAAAACTTCAAAGAATTTTGTCTACTACTTCAAGAAAACAAGATTTTACACAAATACTCTCTCTTTTTTTTGTGACCCACACAAATGATATAGTACTCAATCTAAACCAAGCTTGCAAATCATTTCAACTTTGCTTATTTCCCAAATCTACAAAACACAGGGAAGAGAAAGATCAATCTATCTATCTATATATACCATTTGAGAAGCAAGACCCCCAGACCCCGGAATTGTTCTTTAATTGCCAAAGTTGGAAACTTTTGTGGTATCAATCAAGGGTTATTGGCTTATCGATCCATTCGTTATCAGCAGTAATCCTACCGGAGCCACGACCAGTCATTTTGCCAAAAGAACTTACTGCTGATAACCCCTTGAAACTACTGCTGCCCTCGCTGAAGTTTCGTGATCTTCTAGTCTTTCGAAGCTTTGAGGAGTGGAGATCAGAATCTGTGTCATCGTTCTTTGTGACCTTGATAGCTTGTAACTGTACAATGTTGCTTCTGCAGAATGGGCACACGGGTTCTGGTGGACTAGTCGTGGTCGGATTTGGCTTGTTATGGCAGCATAAGGCCAGTACACAATGTGCACACATCTGGTGCCCACAGTCCTGGACTTCAATTGTGCATAATTGATCAAAACAGATACAACATACTTCCGTATCACTGACCTGCATTACATAATTGATAATCCCATGTGAAACTCGCTGACAAATGGTCAGACTTGAAATGGTAGATATCAAGAGAACAATCACTTATTACTATGAAATATCTCGATCAACAAACATCAAGAAACCCAGTGTTATCCCACAGGTGGGGTGTCTAGGGAGGTTAGAGTGTACGTAGACCTTACCCTATCTTGAGATGGTAGAGAGGTTGTTTACGATAGACCCTCGGTCGAACGAACAATGGGAATATCTCAATCATCAGGTTAAAAGCCAAGTCTTGGTATATTTTTGGAATAGATATTATACTCTAGTAACCACAAATATCTTACACCACATCTTTTCCACGCAAACGTCGTTTGGTTTACCAGTATATTAGTTATTTATTAGCAGAGTAAATATATATTTCAATAGTAGTTTATATGTTATCTGGTAAAGTTGGTGATGTATTACCTCAGACATGTTGTCATCCATGCCTGCATCAGATTGGGATGGGGAAGGTGGAGAGTAATCTGTCCCCTTTAAGATAATTTTTTCCCTCTCCTTATTCGCTTCCATTAACGCACGTTCTAGTAAAGCTTTCGCCTCATCATTGAGCTGACTGATGAACTTCAACGGCGATGGCCACACAAGAGGCTCTGCCGATGAAGGATTCAACAAAGCTGCACAAGCACCATGGTGGTACCTTAAAGCAACCGTGTATGGTATTCTCCTGCACCAAAATGACCAAATAAGGACTAGACACATAATTATTCAGGTACAAATCAAAGAACTTAGATCAACTATAGGGTAATTTTACAAACAGTAACATTCTTGAAAAGATCAAAATCGACAAAAAAGACATACCCGGTGGAATCTCTATGTAGTCGATCTGCTCCCCACGCCAACAATTCACGGATGCAATCAAGAGAACCACCTCTTGCAGCCAAATGAAGCGGAGTGCTACCAGGAAATCTGTACAAAATCCAAAAGCTAATTCAAACAACCTGAAAAGGTAACATAGAAATCAACTTTTTGATTAGAAAATTACCCATATCCACCAGTTGACGCGCAAACCAGAGCGCCATTATCGAGCAAAATGTGAACACATTCAGGCCGTCTTTGACGGGCTGCTAAATGCAAAGGTGTTGCTCCTTTACCATCTCTAACATTCACAAACCTTGCATATCCCCTAGCAAATTTCACAATTCAATCAATTCGATTCGATCAAAAAACAAACCGTCAACAACACATACACAAAGAAGAATCAATTACTGATCAACTCCTTACCAAGATGCTGCAACATGAGATGTACGGGCTGAGGATAGAATAGCTTTAAGTGATTCAAAATGTCCATAGTATGCAGCATAGTGCAAACATGTCCTTCCATTAAGTGAATCAAACTTCAAAATCTGAACACCAAAAAAAATCCCAATTGACAAAATCAGTTCTAAAGCATAATCAAGAACACACAAAAGACCAATCTTGAAAAAGACTTTTACAAGCACACATACATTAGCTCCTGCTTCAATCAGCGTTTCCACACAAGAGATCTTCCCATGCATTGCTGCTAACATCAATGGAGTCTAAATCAACCAAAAAACCACAGTTAAAATACACACAACTCATTTCATTCAGACACTCAACAAACACTTGGTTGACACAAAATTGACTAATCACCTGCTTATAGCGATTCAACAAATCTGGGTTGATAGATTTGTTTAACAGCATAGTAACAACCTGAAAATTAAAAAAATTCAATCAAACCCCATGAATCAATTTCAACAAAAAACACCAAAAATTTAATTTTTTTTCAAAAACAGAACATTTTCAAGAACCCCACCTCGATCTGGCCATTGGCAGCAGCAATATGAAGAGGAGATTGTCGATCATATACAGTAGAATGATGAACAAGAGATGGGTTTTTCACTAAAAGAGATTTTAATGTGTCTAAATCACCACACTGAACAGCACTGAATAACCCATGTTCATCACTCGTTCCACAACTCAGTCCCTGACCCATTTTTTCGAGAAAAAAAGGGAACTTTTTTGCACCACCGGAGACGGCGGCGGAGGTGGTGGTGGTGGAGAGTGGAAAGAAGTGTGAGAGTTTTACATATTTATATTTATGATGGATGAGAAAGTGTTGAAAGGAAGAAGTTGAAGATTGGAGCTGCCCGAGAAGTTGGGGGAGAAAGAATGGGCAGGTGACCGAGGCGATAACGGGCAGGAGTCAGATATTTGTTCGGGCAGTTTAGATTCTTCAAATAATAAGCAAATACTTTGTTTCAATCGTCTGTTTGTTTGTCTGGGGATGACTCCTACGCAGACTATTACTTTTACTTTTTACTCTTCGGCTCGGATTTTCGATTGATTATTTTATACCTAATAATAGTTGTCCACCGTTGATTAAAAAAAAAATAATAATAATATAGTAGGTAATATTACTAGAATACCTTATTGTTCAATATGTGAGAATTATTTAATTTCAATAGAATGTTAATCTTGTAGTCATTTCTGTCGCCTAGACTTAGACGAAAAAATCAATATTTCATTATTTATTAATTTAATATATAAAATATTTTCTGTACCTATAAATGTATTTGGTAGGATTTGATAATTAATTTATGATAAATTGGGTTTATATATATCTCAGAATACTAATTACAAAATTTTTTTAAAAAAAAAATCAAAATTTAAAGTTGTCACATTATTAAATAAGTTAAAATTATATTTCCAGCTAAATATCATAAAGCTAATTTTTTTAAAATTGAATAACCTTAATAATTAATTGGCAACTTTCACGAATAACCACTATAATAAACTTAATTATACTACATAGCTATAGTTTGCATATTTACGAGTTGTAGCTACAGTTTAAGCTGTCTCATTTGTATAATTTGCGGATTTGTATAATTTGCAGGTTTGTATAATTCGCGGATACATTTGTATAATTCAGTTATTTTTGTATAAACTCGAAATAACGAATTTATACAATTACAAACATCAGAAGTGTAAATAGTTATACAAATTATATTATACGAAATCCGAATTATACAAAAGTTATACAAATTTCGAATTATACAAACGTGCGAATTATACAAAATTAAAAAGCTGAGCCGCGTAATTATAGCTAAAAGTAGGTCGCGAATTATAATTAAGACAAACTATAACTATGTTAACTAATTAACTAGTATATGTTTGCCGCGTAATTTTTCGAAATTACTATAAATTGCGTTAACCACCATGTTGCGTGTGAGTAGAAAATTCTTCTTTTGTTAAAAGATTAATTAAGTGCAATAAAATTGACCTTAATTAATTTAGAGGTAAAATGTGGGGTACTAAACTTCTTAGTTTTCTTTCTCTGTTTTGTCTATTCCTTTTAGATTGGTAAGTAATTGATTCATCCTTCATTTGGTTCCATCAAATATAATTTATAATTATATATTATATAATTATCAATAATTTATTTTTAATCACAAATTTTAAAAAAATATTCTGTCAAACACTTCAAATAAATGGAAATAAGGAGAGGAATAGTTACTTATTTTGGTTGTAGTAAATTGCCCATTTTTTTCTACATTAAATGGCCATCGACTTTAATGCATGTGGTTTCTCGAACTTGTCAAAACGACTATAGTATGACTTCAAGTACGAAGGAAAATATTCTGTTTCGATTAATATGACGTAATTTTACAATGTTCAAAAATTATTCTTAAAATAATATATCTTATTATGAATTTATCTCTCATGAGTCATAAATTCTTTAAAAAAAATATAGTGGTGCTCATGATATATAACTTATGAAATATTATTATTTAAAAATATAAAATTTATACCTCCAAAAAAAAATTAACTTGTTATGAAGGACATAAATTTAAGATTAAAAAATAAGAGAAAAAGTACAATACATAAGTTTTGTGTTAACTTGCTTAATTATAACTAACTCATTATCACACGTTAAATGATTTGATAGTATAAGAAACTTTTATATTATTGATTAATATAACTTAAATCTTTGAATACTATCGATTAATATAACTTAAATCTTTTAATACGTAATAAGTTTCGCTCTAAAAAAAAAGGGGAATATTTTGAGTATGGAAAGTAAGATAAGAAAATGTGAGAAAATTGATCCATGAACATACCATTATTATCGTTAAAGGGAATGAAAAGAATATTATTATAAGCTTCTTAAAGGTATTGCTGAAAATTTAAGCAAATCTTTTAGCTAGCTTGATGTACTGTGTCTTTTTGGGCAAAGCTAGTACTAGCTTTCATCAGTAATTGCTATTTCCCTTTTCATTTAACGGAAATAATATTATATGTGTACTTGAAGATCTATCAAAAATATAAGACTGTGTGCACATTACTTTCTTCAAAGTTTGGTTGCTCGTAAGATTTTACGGGATATGTTGTTGTAATATTATATGCGTACCTAACAAGGTAAATGAATATTATTGTGCTTGTACCACACATTTGATTCTTGTTACATGTCAATAAATGATAAAACGTTACATTTTTCCCTAGAGAAAAATTCCTATTGCTTTACACATATAACTACACCTCTACCCTCTTTCTTATTGGTGGACCATATGAAGCATATTAACAAACTATATATTTAGCATTGCACCAAACTTTATGATGGAGTAATGAATAAAAATTAGAGTGTTTAAAGATTAATCCAACGTGATTTTGGAAAAGAAATATACTTTAATTGTTCTTTCCAAAAGTTTTGATTCGATCATCTCAAAAACTTATTTAGATTTTGATAAATTGGGCCTATCTTAGGCCATTGTTTTGTTTGTTTGGGGTGGGGACACTACACAAATAACCGATTTTCGAATGAGTTTAGCCACTTTGAAATCAACTTCAGATATATGCATGTTTGAAATTTTAAAAATTTATGTATAAACTAAATTTTTTTTTGTGTGAAGTTCAAGACTAATTTTGAGATCAATTTCAGACATACGCAATTAATGATGTAAAAATCCACCTCCGGAGTTATAATATTTATCTAAAATTTGAGATTGGTATATATCTGAAGTTTGAACTATTAAATCTAATTTTAGATGAATTCTTTTCAATCTTGAACATATATAACATCTTGTTCTCTACTAATGAGATGCTATTTCTTTTGTTCAACAAAATTAAAGACGAATAAAGTTTAACAAAACTAGTGAAATAATACATTCGTTAAGAGACTGAATTCTAAGCATGATTAGGAAGTAAGACATGGTCACATAACTTTTGGCTATCGGGGGAGTCAGAAATGGTAGAGGTAGAGGTACATAAGTCACAGAAAAACGGGAAAAGTGATTAGATAAGATATGAGATAACTTTAACTTACCAAGGATATAATATTAGATACGAAGGCATGGATCGAAAGTCAAGAATTAGCGTACAGCATTAGTAAATATACAAGTGCGTATTGTGGCACTTTATGTTGGAGAGGGATGCGACTAGCTAGCTGGCTAGCCTCAGTAGTACTATTTAATTAGTATCACATAGTTTTTTATTCTTCAACATGCATTACTATTTGTCGCTTTATTTATATTGTTATTATGTTATTATTATTTTTTCTTGCAACTTTGTTTCAAAAAAATTTTTAGCCAAAGAACTATCAAAAATTACAGTCTTTTTACCCTGCAAATGTACAGTTAAAGCCTGCAGCAGCGTGGTAAAATATTTTATGAAGGGTTGTCCAAACTTTGGATAATAAATTCAAAAAATAAAAAAGTAACTCTATAAGAATTTGATCTTGCATTGCCACTAAGATGCTACTCACTTCACATCAAAATTATGTGTGTTTTTAATATTTTACAGAATTTAAGTAGGCCACAATAAAAACAATCAAAATACAGACTTATTACTAACTTATATAGTATCAAACAAGGACTATAGTTAACAAAAATAATGAAATATCAATAATTAGAGGTGAAAACAGATTATCTAATGTCAAATTAATTAAAAATGAAAACATAGAACATTATATTCTCCTCTTGGGGATATTATTAAAGACTATATTATTAAATATCATCAAGTCTATTATTATATTTATTTAGAGGGAGACAAACAAATATGCCAACTTTTTTCACATGAAGTCACATTTATGATGAAGGTTTTGATCGTTGAGAAGTTCCGCTCAAAGAAATAGAGTTTTTTCCCAATTAATTTAAGTCACATCGCTTATGAAACATTTCGAGTAATTTATTGTCTTTTTTAGTGTAACAAAAGGAAACATATTTACAATTTGCTTAAGCACAAGTAATTGTAATTATGAAAAAAAACAATAATGTTTACAACATAATTATGAAATAAATAATCCATAAAAGACAAGTAGCACAGACTGCATGAAACAAATTTAGAAGGAAACATCATTGCACTTGCCATATCATGTTCATAATATTAAAAGAAAAGATCACACATACTATTCTAGACATATATAATTGGTGCATGACACCTACCTTCATAAAAATAAAATTTAAAAAATATATGTCTAGATCCAAAAGGAGTATATCTTTATCCTATCATTGTGTGGCTAATCCTCTCAAAATATATTTGTATTTTATGTTTAACCAATAACTGATCTAAATCGAATTATAAACACCCTTAATTTTTAGAATAACTTAATCTACGAATCAAAGAACCAATATAACCTCATAGAGGACTCTATTTGAATTTTTAAGCTCATTGAATTTTATTTTGGGGGGGCTTGGGCTTACCCCTATATGTATGTGTATAAGTGTACATATAGTCGCAAAGACAAAAAGGAAACCTTTTATTGAAAAACTATATTTTATACACATAATGAAAATAACTTTTTATTTATTTATATATAAGTTATTAAATTTACTTGGCATAATTTTTTGAATTCTTAGCTCTGTATACATATGTAGAAGATTTTGATAATTTAAATTGTAAGCTATAATTTTAGGAAATATATATTATAGTTTGTTATTGTTCAATTCCTTAGATTTATAAACTAACGACAAACCTAATAATTACATTAAATTAAAATAAAAGAAGTCACGGAGAACTTCAATTTGTGTTTGATATCTCAGTATTATTATTACAATAATAAGTGATTTGTTTTTTGTTTAAATAGTAGTATATCAACGCGTCGGTGGAAATTAATTTTTAAGATTAGGGAAATTAAAATTAATTAAAAAATTATTTAAATGCAATAATTACAATAATTAAATAATAGTAGAGGAATCTGAGTTTATGAGCAAAGATATGGTGCATGTCCTAAATGGTTGGTGACACTTATCTTCTTAATAATTTTGTGTTGCTACCTTAATTTATGTTCTTCCTAATAAATTATTATTATTATTTTTTACGAAATATAGCACTACTAGAAATAAAGATTTTCTCTATAGTGAATTAATAGAAAATTTTTGCTGTAAAATACAATTTTTTCGCTTATTTTTCATTGAACTAATTTACTGAAAAATACATGGTAATTAAAAAACAAATTTTCAATGGAAAATATTTATTTCTTTAGTACTGTAAATATTTGTTTTAGTATTATTATATATTTCAAGTTATGAATCACATGACTCTTTTTTTTCTTTGTAAATTAGGAATACTGGAAGTGGACCGGAAGAAATTACAAGTTGAGGAGTCAAACCTTTATTAATAAAGTAGACGTTTATATAGTTAATTAACTGAACTACTAAAATTCGATCGTTTTTATTCTAAATGTATACATTTTAGAGATGAGCGTAACAATTCCCTCCCGCATGACTTCAATTTCTAAATTATTTATAGTTGAGTTACAATCACGTAAAAATAATTAAAGATTAATCTATTTTAGAGATGATTCATGCAACTTCAATTGTCTTTAATTGTATTTTTTTTTCATTCGATATTCTACACCTATATTAAAGCCTAATTAAATTTAAATTTACAACAAAAAATTTCACGTTGAGAATAAAACGCTTCCTAATTAATGAAGTAGGCCTTTTCTATGGCCCATTTATTTATTTATAATTAATTTTTTTTATTTTTTCCGCCGGCAAAATTTATACTCGAATTTCTCCCATCTTTAATGCTAATAACCCCTTCACTTTTCGAAAAAAATATTGTACTCTAATTTTACAAAAAAAATCCAATGCTTTTATACACTTTTTATATATCTTTCGTCCAATAATAGTTGTTTACTATACTAAAAATAGTTGTCCAACAATATTTGTCCAGTTTAGAAATTCAAGAGATAATTTACTTTTTTTTGTTTATTTTACCCTTGCTATTAAATATTAGTTATCATCTAACACATTTCTTAAAACATTAAATTTAATAAAGTCAAAGGATAAAATAGTAATATTATTCCTATTATTTATTATTTCTTAAGGGGCATGTCAAGTCAATAATGAACAACTATTATTGGACGGAGGGAGTAATTATTATCTTCCTTAGTGATGTTTTAGATGGTATTGTTAGATTGAATCTCAATTATGAAATATATATACACTTTTATAATAGTATATTTGCAATATTTTTGGTTGAATTTTTCAAATTTTTTTAATGAAATTGTCGTAGATGATTTAGAAGCAAATGCTCACTTACGAGGAAAGCGAAAAAATTAATAAATTAAATAATTAGCTAAACATAATTGTTTGTATTAATATAATCGTTGCTTTTACAAGTGGCATCATGGACGATTAGACTAAAGATATTTTAAAACAAATGAATGTGGGGTGTCTACTTAAGATGTAAAAACACATTTAAAATTACAAATCGTAACTAAATTTTCTTCTAAAAGTCTTTAGCAAGAAAATTCTACTATATTACTATCTCCTTAAAGAAGTTTGTTTAGAAGAAACATGTTTAAGGATAGAAAATATTTTCTTGAAAAATAGGTAAATTTAGTTTATTTTTTGATATCTAATAAGTACGTAAAAAATATTACATGAAAAATATTTGGATATAATTTGGTCAAACATTATATATGGGATAGGGGTGATGATGGTGTGGATTGTGTTAGAGGATGGAAGGAGATAATCAATATATAATGTGACTAAGTTTTTTGTTTTTTAAAAAAATAATAGAAAAATATTTTCCTTATTGGTAAAGAATTCATTTTCCTAAAAAGAATATTTTTCAAAAAGAGTTCGAAAATCAAATATAGGAAAATCAAACACTCCTAAATAAATAAGTACTTCATAGTCCACTCATCTCAAATTACCGGTTATATTTTTTTTACACGCTTTTAAGAAAATACTAATTAAAAAGATTTTGACTATCTAACATTTATTTATACTTTAAATATAATCTTTCTTTATTGATTATTTACTTTATGTATTTTATGGAGAAGATTTATTGATACCTCTCCTAGCAATAGAAGAGGTAATAATAATTAATAAAAGCTTCCCAAATAAAGCAAATTGTGTTATGCAATCTTTATATTCCTTAGTTCTACTTTATCTAGATTTTCCATTTAATAAACAACTTCTTTTAAGAAAAATATACATTACATTAAATCATTTTGTTGTTAAAAGTCAAGAAAAAGAGCCTAACAAGTTTGCCTTTTTCACTTAATTTAACCATCTAAAAAGATGCATGCTTCCACAGCCTTTTGAATATTTAAAAAGATGCATATATCTTTGATAGGAATTATTTTACTTTTAAAATGATTTTTTTGGGGCAAATCCAAGTTAGCCGAACACTATATCGGATATCGAATGAAAAAATTAAAATGTCTTTTGAATATTTAAATAAGAATATAAATAACTATTCATTTTATTTTATTTTATTTATTGGGAAAAGTTTGTCTCGGGCTAAATACATACTAATAAAGCTATATCTTTTGGAATTGTCTCACTTACAGTGATTAATTACTTGATGATTATAATAATTAATAACATTACATTATTCTTTCTTCTTTGTTGACTAAAAATTAGGGTTAAAACTTCCATAAATTAAAGAGAAAATGGGAAAAGATAAAGGTCAAAATCACAAAGTGGGAATGTACTTAGTTATTAGTAGCATATATTTGACCAAATATTTTTTTTTTAAAAATCAAAAGTATTTTTCTTTTAATCATAAATACGTCTAAGAAAAGAACCCACTCAGCATTCAAAACCCGCATTGAAGCCTCGATTAAATATGGATCGCACACTGCAGGGCCTATTGGGGGTGACGCTCTTAACATAATTTTCTCCATAACCAAGACTCGCACTCGAGACCTCTGGTTAAGGGTAAAGTAGTCCACCACTGACAACAGTCCATATTAGTAAAAAGAAAAACTTTGAAAGTTAGTGATTTGTAGTTAAGTAATTGATTAATTTGAAATTTACTTTAGTAATATTAGAGCGATAACTTATGTTTGATCAAGATTTCAGAAGTGTTATTGAAGGAAAATTTACTTTTTTCAACTTCTATTATTATTCAAAAAAAAAAAATTCTCTAAAATACCTCATAATCTGTTTATTTATTTTTAGGAAAAATTACTTGAATTGGTACCTTTTAATAAATAATTACTGATTTTAGCGATACTTTTTATTTATTACCATTTATAGCAATACATAACAATACTATGTTAAATCTGCAATATGTATTAAAAGTGAATAATGTATGCAATATATATGAAATATAACTGTTTTTTAAAATACATTATGCTTATTTGGGGAGAAATTGACACATTGTATTATAAGTGTATTAAAATATGTGATAAATGTATTATCCATCAATAAAACTTGTATTATATGTGAATAATAAATTGTTCTTTGTAAAGAAAGGCTTAACTCTCATACTGAATGGGAATATCTCTCGAAAAGGTGACCTCCTTAGCGGAAGAAAACCGCACTCTACGTGAAAAAATAAGCATTCTCGCCAGGAAAACCCCATAAAATTCGTCTTTATTGTCTTGTTGTCGTGTCGTAAAATTTCGTTCTTCGTTCCTCTCCTCTTGATCGAGTTACTTATGTATAAAAATTGTATTATAAATGTATTAAAAGTAAGTGAAAAAAAAATTATTGCTATAAATGGTAAATATTTTTTTAATATAGTATATTTATGTAAGTAACCCTTATTTTTATTAGTCATATGTTTGGGATATTTGTTGATCCTAATTTCCTTAATTTCATGTCAGTTAACAAGACGCAATTAATTAGACATGCTAATTATAGAAGACAACTACTCAACATTCTCTGTTCAGCACCACCTTATTTGAATTATTTTGCCAACTATTAAACGCGGAAAAGGGGAGTCTAACATAATCGGTAAAGTTATTATTATGTGATCAGGAGATTATGAGTTTGAAATGTGGAAATAACTTCTTAAAGAATTGCGGAATAAAATTGCACACAAATAAACCATTGTGGGCCGGTCTACGGATTTCCATGTGGGCCGATCTACAGATTTCTCACGTAACGAGAGCTTAGTGTATTGAATTATGTCATTTTCTTAAAAATTAAACGTGTCATAATATTACTTGAGATAAATATTTTCACCTTCTCTTTCAAATATGTGTGTCCAAGTCCAACAATCCCACAAGTATAATTAAATAAAGGGTTAGACGCTTATCTTGTTTATATTAATTTGATTAAGATTAAAAGTACGTTAGCAACTCAAATAGACTGTTGTTTAATGAGATTAATTTTGGTAAAAATAAAATAAAATTCAACTCGTCTTTTAATGTCCTAATTTCACACTACTAATGTCCTAACACATTTGCCTCATTTTTTTAAAAAAAAACCTTCTAGATCCGGTGCTAATTCATCCTTCCCTAGACATATTTACATAACACTGATTATTATTTTATCTTGAGTAATTTTTTTGATCGAGATGTATAGTGTATGTTCATAAATATACGAAAATGTACAAAAAGGTATATTGCCTGTGTTATTTTTTACGTCTTTTTTTCTTCTTTTTTATATTTCGTATATGACACAGAAAAACATGTGTATAGTATTGAATTACGTAGATACACATATACCAAAAGTATTTCCAAAGTTTGGGATTATATATAGATAAAAAATACTTATACTAAAGCAATGTTTATGTATAATGATTATGATTCAAAGGTTCAAAAACAAATTGAGTTAAATATGGTCTTCAGCTTATTTTTTTCTTTCTATCCTTTTTTTTCCCTTTCTGACTAATTTACGAATTGTCCCATCTTCCCTCGACATAGGAAAATCAAAAAGGAGAAAAATTAATTTGATAATTAAAAAAATGTTACTTTTTCCGTTTTATTTTATATGAGCTAGTTTGATTTGACATAAAATTTTAGACAGAAAAAGAGACTTTTGAAATTTGTGATCTCAAATACATGATAGATGTTTGTATGACGGTAAATATATCATTTATTTTATAATAACTAAAAAGAAAAATGAGTCATATAAATTAGAACCGAAAGAGTAACTTGTAAAAATAAATAAAGAGAAAGAAAACCTAAAAGTAATTAAAGTGTACTTTGTCTGATTATCTAGGGAAAAAAAAGAGTAGACAAGGCATGAATAAAGTAGGGATTTCATTCCTAATTCCTTAAACACATCGAAAACATATGAGTAAAAAGCTTTCCTACTTAATTTGACAAAGAATATGTGGAAAGCAATGAATTGAAATGCGTGAAAGGTTAATTAAAACACATTTTAATTTTAAAAATAAGAGTGATTTATGATAATTTTATGTAATTTGACTTTTTCATTTTTTTATTATAATATTTCGGTTATCATACAATTCTATTGTTGATAATGTTCTTTTTATGAATGTCATATTCTATTTTTCTAATCAGTTGTCATGTTTTTTTCATTGTCGTATATATTTTCTGTTGTTGCCGAATGAAAAAGTCTCACATCGATATTTAATGAGATAGGTGGTCTTCTTAATTAGTTCTCCTCCCTTCAGTTAGCTTTTGGGGTGTGAGTAGGCTCAAGAGCTAATTTTATACGGCATCAGAGCATGACCCTTTTCACCCAATGTTTGGACCCTAATTAAATTTGTTCACGCACGAGATATGATGTAGGGTGTTGAAGAATGAAAAAGTCTCACATTGATGGTCAATGAGATAGATGATTTTTTTATAATGTTTGGACAATCCTCCTCCCCTTTGAACTAGCTTTTGGGGTGTGAGTTAGACTCAATACTTAATTTTACATCTTTTTCATAAAATGCTTTGACTTGCCGCACTTGAGCCAATAATTGATTCGTTTGGAAACAACCTCTCTACTTTCACAAAGTAAGGGTATCATCTGCATACACTTTACTCTATCCTCTTCAAACCTAACAAAATTACACTGAATATATTATTGTTGTTGTGTCATGTACATATGCTACACCAAAATTTCCTAATAATATAAAAGGAAGTCCATAACCACCATAACTAGTAATATTATTCATTTGTCTATTCTTTTTTTGGGAATTCTCTCACACGACTTCTACAACTTCTCTCCATGTATAAGTGTATATCATTGTATATCATATATGCACTTAACATATGCATGACATACAATGATATACATTGACGCACACAAGGTATACAAGTTATACATGTGACATGCACACAATATATGATGACGTACACACTAAATGTCGGTGTATGTGTATTCACATTATGTATAATATATACACAATGCATATAAATATATACACTTGATACGCAATATCTATACATTTATTCCACCTTTAAAGTACCTCCACAAATTACTATATCTACCATCACAAACCACCTGATCCACCATTTTGTAAATAAGAGCGTTAAATGGGGTGGTTGGGTTGAATTTGGACATATCATAATTGATTGAGTTAAATTACTTGAACTGAAAAAGATTGGATTAAAATGGGCTTAAAGCGTGAGTCATAATTTAAGCCATCCAATTTAAAAAGTTTTTTGATAAGTTTTTTCATGGATCAGTTTAAAAAGTTATAAGTCACATGTTTGAGTCGTGAAAACAATTTATAATACTTGTTAGATTTAAATTGTTTATATCACACTTTTTGAAATGCGATCTTTCCCAAACTAGACTAAGAGATATTTTGTCTACTCAATTGTTTCTTATGTCCTTAATGATTATATTCTTTTGAGACAAATGATTACATTCTTCTTCACTTAATACACCAAAACAACTAGCCACTAGTGTATGTTCTCTTAACTTGTAGCAAATATATAACGTTTCAAAAATTAATGTTTTTTTTTTTGTTTGCTTTGAGACAAATGGTGCGTAAAATGAGGATTTATTTGTACTAATAATGAAAATTTGTGGCCCTTAAGATAGATATAGAAGAACTAATTAGCTAAAATCTAATTATATTGCTAATTGCGAGGAGCCCATGATAGCTAACCTATAATATATTTTGATATGCATTCTATTTTACGTGATTTGGATGAGGAAATTATTATGTCTGGTGTCCCTCAAAGTGTTCAATTTCGCATTTTTGTCTTCCAAAATGTTCGATCTTAAATTTGTGTTTTCACTTAATAATTTTTTTTTAAAACATGTCCTGAACTTGAAAAAATTTTGCTTGGAGATTAAAATAACAACTTACACCTATATTATTAAGTCTTACTTATGAGATACTTTATAATTCTTGTGTTAGATGCAAAACTTAGCTCCGGAGCTTCACAAAAACTAATTTATGCCTCATGGGTAACAATACATGCTATTAGCTAAGTTTAACTTGTGAGATAATTAACTTATGGCTTACGAGCAAAAGTTAGAACTTTGTGTGATGAGCAACACACCTAAGACAGAACTTCGGGTCAATTGTGCAGGTTCACTATCTTGAAATGTCCTGAACATCTATCTTATAGGCAAAAGTTAAAACATCTGGCTAATGAGAAAAAATTGTTAAGCGTAGCCAAAAAATCAAGACCACCTTTTATGGAGACTAATTTTGTAATTTTTTTTTATTGAGGACGAAATATCAACATTAATCCATTTTACGGCCATAATTTTAAACCTGAACCGATTTAGACTAGGAAAATTTACCAAATCTCGATTTCTTATGTTGTAACTAATCTATACAATAATCCTAGGATTATTATAAATAAATTTACACGTGAAAGATACTAAGTACTAGGAATTTGTTCATGTGTTTTGGGTAAGCTAATGTAGTTATCGTTTACCAAAATTAACTAGGCCAATAGGATAAATTGTGCACGTATTGTTGATTTTGATTTGTGGGGATCCCTTTTCCTCTTTACTCATTTCTTAATCAAAGTATATTCTATTCTTGGGATTACGTGGCATTTGATTAGTTTTGGAGAAGAAAAGGCAACCCTAATTTTGATATTATACCGTTTAATATTGGAGATGGAGTCAGAATTTTGAAATTTAAATATAGATTTTTTTTAAGTATAAATTTTAGGAATCATATAGTTTTAATATGAAATTACAATCTATCCCTATTTAGTTTGTAATTACATTAATCCCTGAAAAAGTAAAACAAATCGGATACATAATATGTAGCTCGGATACATTAAAAACTAGCTTGGATACATTATAAAATAACCCGGATACATAATATGTAGCTCGGATACATTAAAAACTAACTCGGATACATTAAAAACTAGCTCGGATACATTATAAAATTAAGGAATTTTAGAGGTTTTTAGAAATAAAAGGAAATATTAGAAATAAGGGAAACATAAGACGTGTATTTCAGTAATTTTTCCTTTTTTTATCAAATCTACTAGGTCCATAGATGACATACTAGCGCTGCTCCTATGTAATAGTATTATAACAATATTGGTAAAAATATTATTTTGGTTGATATTTCTTCATTCTGAATTAAAGATTTCATATTTGAACACCAAGATTGGAGAACCAATCCATAACAAGCGTTTATTCTTCTCAATAAACGTATTAAATGCGAATTTAAATTAATCCGACTAATAAATTTTGATTTAGATGAATCAATAATTTCAAATATGGGATGATTAAATTGAAGAAAAGAAAAAGGCATTGATTGGGGTTACGTCACCATTTTCTCTTTCTTGTTGATATAAGACACCAATTGAATCTTGCAAATTGTTAGGTGGTAGTATCTTGAAGATTCTATTTCTTGGAGTAACTACCAACTACTATTGTTACTAGTACTATTTTCTTTTGTTTCCTCTCAACATTTGATATTAGCATTAAAATTTGATTAAATTTAGATTCATATCGAAAAGTTTCAGATTGGGATATAATACTTTCTAACAATATTAACTCTGTGTTCAGAAAGACTCGAACTCAAAATATCTAATTAAGAATGAAGAAATACTTATTACTTCACCGGAACTCTTATATAGTACTATTATCTTTCTTTTCTCCATCACTTTAACTTGTATTTTTGGCACACTTAATCAATTAGTTTTGAATTTGAATGTCCTTTTCTAAGGATACTCATTTCAAGACGCTACCTAATAAACTAATCAAATGATCAACAAAAATAGAAGCAAAATATTACTTCTATGTCTCTAATTGTATGACAAGTTATTTTATTTAATTTTGTGATGTCATAAATATTATATGTTTTTTTTAAAAATAATTGTATTATTTAAATCAACTTAAGAGGTTTGATCATAGAATCAAATTCATTTAACTAATTAAATCTAAATATTTTATGTGATATTCTTTATTAAACTAATTTGACAACCATTTTTTAACAATTGTCAACTACTATGCATTTGAACAAATCAAATTAATTCCAACTCAAATGATATTCAACCTCCTAAAAGATATTTTGTGAGAATTTGGAAATGGTGAACATTTTAATCACTAAAAATAAAAACCTTTATTATATGATTAAACAAACAAGGGAAATTTAGCAATTTGGTAGCCCAAACAAACTATTTAATTATTTTGGCCCAACTCTCAACTTACTTGGTTCAAATTTG
The DNA here is from genome assembly GCA_029582245.1 of Solanum etuberosum. NCBI lineage: Eukaryota > Viridiplantae > Streptophyta > Magnoliopsida > Solanales > Solanaceae > Solanum > Solanum etuberosum. The sequence goes on along the minus strand of JAJONR010012068.1, from coordinate 6,418 downwards.
ATGATATGAAATTTATGGTTCGTCGCCCTCTACATTGTTATTTTTTCCATAGATATCTAACTTTTAAACCTAAAGTTTGAATTCCATTAGAGCAAATTTGATCCGGTTTTGGGCGAAAATTCAAGGTGGATGAAGAATAGGAAAGAATACAATATGTGTATATCTATGTGTTCCTTTGTATATCTCCCCTAGTATATTCCATGTATATATGTGTGTGAGATATACACATGAAGAAATAATTTTGGTGAATTAATTCAATTCCGTTATATCTGGGGACTTAACTTCTTTAAGTTTGATGTGCTTTTGGTGTCTGATAAAACTAATTTGGCTATTCATTGCTTACAAAACTTTGCCAAAATTAACTAAACGTGACAAGGCCCAAAGGAGAAAGTGTGCATGCATACAAAGTGGGACATGGGTAATTTGGTGGAAAAACTTCATTAACATAAGGGTAAACAATACAAATCCTACTTATTTAAGAGTAAATTATTTTTCTTCTCGCGATATATGTATCTCGGATATATGAGGTTAAAATTAAATATAATTTATTTCAGATACAATGTATTCAAGTGGATTCGCATGTATCTGACTTTCTTTCTCGCCTCTCTTCTATCTCTTTCACCTCTCTCTCTCTCTCTCACACACACACACACAAAAAAAACCTCTCTCCCTATGTATCTGTATTTCAAAATATATTTGGAATGTATCTAGACTATCTTGCTCGCCACACTCCTATCTCACCGCCTCCCTCCTATCTCGCCGCCTCTTTCCCTATTTCAATGTATGTGGTAGCAAAGTACTTGTATCTAAGTGTATTTGACTTGAAATCTGATATGAAATTATTAATTAGGAAGACAATATGTAATTATTTCAAACAAAAGAGAGAATTAGTAAATATGGTAGGAATGTGTGTAATTAGATAGTTTTTTCTTAAAATAATAGCTAGAAAATGTATATCTTTTGTATATTAATGTATGATATACCTAGAATATACATTTTTTATTTTTACAAAAAAGTGTGTATTTGCCGACTAGCCAAATATATAACTTACCCTCCTCCTTCTTCTTTTAATAGAGAATTACATATGACACACATAATTCATGATCTCTTTATTATTATGTCAACAATAAAAATTTTCTTAAGAAACCATTTTATATGTCATAATAAGTGATGCAAAAAAAAAAAAACTACATAAATAAGCTATTGACAGAATCTTGAAATCATAAGTCTTTGATTTTATGAATACTAAAATCACAACTTGTTATTTATTTTGGTAAAAAGAAAATATGAAGTTGTTGATTTTGTGAACATTTTTCTATAAGGTGGTCACATCAAAACATTCTTTTGATATTTTTCTAAAGGATCACATTCATGTTCACTTGTACATTTTTTAATGCACCTTCCCCCTACTGCATTATTCTGGACTCTCGTGGTCCAATTCAGAAGAAAGTTGAGACATTACACATTATCCAATGTTAATTCATGTGACCCATTCAAGTGTACTTGACCCGAATTCAAATGAGTTGTTGACTAAATCTAATAAGTTGATTTCATGAATTGTCATGGCTCGATCATATTTTCATGAGCTAATTTTAGTCTTTATCACCTTAATTTAAATGTGTAATTCATGGGGAAGTGGACAAATACTTGCTATTGGGGTCGCCATTTAACTTGTGTCTGGTTTTTAAAAAAAAGTGTTTGCAAATTTACCTACTTTGAGAACAACTTCAAATGTACGTAACTGAAGTTGAAAATTTAAATCTGACTTCAAATAATTTTATTTCAAGTGTAACTATTTGTGAAGGTCAAACATCAGACATTTTTGCTTTGTAGTTTGATCAGGCTTGCCAAAGTCTACTTCAGACATTTTAAACTGAAATTATGAACTTGACAAGGCTAAATTTCAGACATTTTTCAAAAGTTTACCTGATTTTTCAAGGATTAACTTCGGAAATTTTCCAAAAGTTAACATGATTTTCCAAGGCTAACTTTAGATATTTTCCAAAAGTTAACATGATTTTCCAAGGCTAACTTAATTATAAATTTAACAAGGTCAAACTTACGATATTACTAGATCATAGAGACCAATGCATTTATGAATAAGATTAGAGCCAAACTCTTATATCGCTTTAGTCATACATGATTGAAGTGCAAAAAAAAATAACTAAAGCTTTATTCATGTGTGTTTGAAGTGCACATAAAAATTGACGAAAATCTTAGTCATGTGTTTTGAAGTACAGTTAAATTTTTTGCCCAAAAACAAAATTTAACACACTATCCAACACTTAAATCTACTCTGAATAACCTCAAATTTATTATGAATTGTCATTATTTTCAACCTATTTTGTTTAACCTCAGTTTTTATATTTGAAATTAAAGATCCAATTTTTAGGATGTTCAATTTTATTGTTGGGGTTGCGGCAACTTGTTCGATTTGCGTGATGAAGAGCATTATGGGAGTAATTTGCAAGTTTGTGATGATCATGAATTGAATATGCAAACATTTGAACACAGTGAATAGATTTTTGTGCAACATTGTCCAATAATAAGGCAAAATTCTTCCTTGAAAAACTCTCTAAACAAATAAAATGTTTTCTACAACTATTAAATCACTCCGATATGTATGCAAAAATAATTTAGTCATAGGAACTTGTAGTGACGTGTGTCATGGAGATTCATATGAACTCTATTTATGGAAAAAAGTATATTCTATATGTAAGATCAAATATGATATATATTGAACCTTCTCGACATAGCTTGACAATCTATTTAAAATACTTTTAATGAAAATTCTAGTTTCACTACTTATGTGATGATTAACATAGATTACTAATTTAGGGAATTAATTTTGAGACCAATAAATTTTCAACCACCAAACAATATTTGTCAACAAACAACAGCCAACATGCATGCATGTAAATTAGAACACAAGCTGTCGATTCACATGTATTATGTCTCCCAATCCTCTTATTAGAAGATATATGTTTAGATATAATTTGGTCCTACAAGGCTACAACTATATATATTGCTGGCTTATATCGGAGCAAAAGCGCTGCCTAACAAAGATAATAATTTTGTACTTAAAGAGATTTGAACCTAAGACCTCTAATTAAGGATAATTTCGTACTTAAAGAGATTCAAACCTGAGACCTCTAATTAAGGACGAAGGAGAAACAACCGTTAGACAAAAATCAATAACAGATCATGTGTCAATTTCATTAACATATGATTTTTTTTAGCTCCCCTCTTTGGCAACACTTTGATACGCTTACTATTTTATTTTTTTTTGAATTATTCTACTTCTTTTCCTTTTTCTAGTATTTTTAAATATTCTAGGAGATAAAATATGTTCTTTCTTTTCTTTTATAAGATTGCCCATCTCCATAATCTCTCCAATAGTATGATATATTATTTCATGCAAGACTTTATTAGCAGATATTATTTCAATTATTTAAGTTGTGATATTGAGTTTTATTTTATTAAATATACTTCTATACTAATCATACATTATTGACTTTACACATTTAGAATTTTAAATTATGTATAGTTGAATTGCACATTTTGAAGAAGCTAAAAAATAATAAAAAAGTGTTATTTATTTATTTTTTTTATTCTAAATTACTCACAAAAAATAAGAAAAAACATAGCAACTTCAATTCGTATTCATGACGAAACACAACTGTACAATTTTCAAATATCATTTTTCACTTTTAATTTTTTTTTTTTTTCATATTTCATAATGAAACACGGCCAAACGTCCACAAAAATTCGTAGTACTGAATGTGACATAATATTTGTACAGATAAAAGAAATTTAAAATTTATATTTTTAAACATGTCATAACATTTATATATCTATAAAAAAACTATTTTATTAAAAATATAATTTAAATTAAATGAAGTTATTTTTAAAACTAGAAAATAACACTTTTAAAAAATAAAAAAGTATATATTTATATATATATATTAAAACAAAAAATATCGCATAGAGACAAAAAAATAAAAATAAAAAATATCATAAGTTCCAAAAATCAATAATTACAAAAGTGTTATAAAGAGTACAAATTGATCACGACACGTTAGTTATAGAAACACCGTTTAAATCTCACGTCTACCACGTGCACTTGTTTTTGTTTGTATGCTTCAAGAGGCACCAGGCAGCTCTTTTGCGGCTTCAAGCCAAATTATCATAAATGTTAAATTGAGCCACATAAAAATAGTTTTTCTGTCTTATATAATTATACATAAATATTTATTAATATCTTAAATTAAGATAAAATTAATTATTTTATTTTGTTGTTAAATTATTATTTTTTAAAATATAAAAAATATAAATATCTAAAAAAATGCTTCATTGTTAATCTTGATGGAGAAATTACATAATAAGACATACTCCATTGTCATATATAATATTATTACCTATACTTTCAAAATATTAAAGAGTTTCCTATCATATATTGAGGAAGATATATCTAGATACATGTATTTTTATTATCAGATACACTAAAATAGGGAGAGAGGCGAACGAGATTTGTTACGTAACTCATATACATATGAATCACACTAGACCAGATACATAGGAGAGAGTGGCGAGCGAGATGTGAGGGAGGCGGGAATTGTTATGTAACCTAAGATATATGTGAATCCACTTGGATACAGTGCATCTGGAATAAATTACACCTAACATGACCCCATGTATTCCGAGATACATGTGTCTGGACGTATCTGAACACACCAAATCTAATAAAATTCATTATATTACAAATTACTTCCTCTAGTATTAAAAAAATGGTGTCTTATTTTCATCAGAAAACGCCTCTAAAGAAAAAAGGTGACATAATAGGTCAGAATTTGTTCTCTCGCTCCTTGCTGGTGGAGCGATATACCGGAAAAAAAAGCCCTTTCTCGAATTCGATTTCAAAATACTAAAATAAAATACACTACTTATTTTTTTTAAGAGAGGAGTTATAGTGTGAAACAAGTGAAAGCTTTTGTTTGATTTGTTAATACAGATAGTGGCATGAAGTAGAAATTTTAGGACAAATGTCACATGTTAGTTGTATATGAGATAGTTTTGGAATACACAAAAACAGTACACGTGGCCAAACCATAGAAAACTAGGAAGAAGGCTCAACCATAGAGTTAGTGCCCACCAATACAAAACAATACAAGAATTCATGATTTCCCATAAACAAGACATGCATGTTCAAGAGGATATTCATGTCTTTTAGGCACTTCTAATCTAGTAGAGGCGGAGTTAATAAGGATTCAGTCGAATTCAGTAGATTTTAAATTTTTTTTGTTGATGGTCTTTTTTCTTCTTTCATGTCTATAAAACATAAGAACAAATAATGAGTTGATAGAGAAAAAGTAAAAATACTAATATAAAAGTTCGAATACAAAATTGGGTTAAAAAATCAACTTTGAGACCCAATGTTGTCACTGAAATTTTCTTCGAATTTAGTTTATCCTTAAGACAAGAAATTCAAATCTGAAATTTTGTCAAATGGGGTTCAAATTGGTCCTCTAATTATCAAAAATTGATTCTAGAAGTTTCTGGCTAAAATTTTCAATTTCATTTTTCCAATCACTAATTTAAGCTCAAAATCAAAGAGAAAATAATGTAGAATTATCAAAATGATGATTAAAAACTTGTCCTCTTTTAAAACGAAAAAATCTCACCAAGAATCATCTCAATTTGGATTTTGAGCTTAAATTAATGATTGAGAAAGTGAAATTGAAGATTTTAGTCACAAACTTTTAAAATCAAATTTTGATGATTAAAGGGTCAATTTGAACTTTTTTAAAAAAAAAATAATGAAATTTCATATTTGAATACTTGTCTTATGGGTACACTGAATTCGAAGAAATTTTTTAGTTTCAATATTGAATCTCAAAGTTAACTTGTTGGATTCGAATTTCTACTCAGATTTTTATATTACAATATGAATATCGATGGATTCAAATTCACATATAGAACATGTTTTTGATAGTTTGAGAGTGTTATGAGGCTTTACACAAAGGAAAGATAATTATGTGAGGGTTCATGATGCATTTACTTGGTCTTCGAGGTAGGTTATGACTTACTTTTTTAAGACTTAATTTGTGTTGATAACTTATTGTATAAAACATGTTATGAATAAGACAAAATGACGAATTTTTGAAATATTAGGTGAAATATATTGATATTCAAAATTCAAAATTTAGCTCATAAATGACTTATTATTTGAAATTTTTATTGCATTCATAGAAATCAAGATTAGTTTTGATTAGGCTTTTAGCTAATAGATGCTTATGAGTTGTAATTTTATTATTGTTAGTTTTATTCATATTTCAAGCATTTTATCATATAGGAGAATCTATTTTGTCAAGATGAGTATCTTATTGAAAGCAAATCGCTTAAATGGTAAAATGTCGCC
>JAJONR010012067.1:0-24331 GCA_029582245.1 Solanum etuberosum | reverse complement strand
CCATAGAGATTTCAAGAAACTAATTCAAGAATCTCAAGAAAGGTTTTCTTGATTGTTTACCTTCAAGCTAGGGTTTCAAGGCTTCTAATCAAGTTCTTTTTCAAGATTCTTCAAGAACCTTGTTCTTCCAGGTATGTAAGGCTATCATAGTGTTGGACTAGTTTGTCCTCACGCCCTACATCTACTTTCAAATCAGTAAAAGAGTAATCTAGGATTCTACCCCTAGATTTGAGAATTCTTGAGATAGGTTGATTTGAAGTTCTTGAGTTCTTGATTCTTTTTGAAATTATATTCCTAATTTTTGAATTGCTATATGTTATGCATTGAGATTCTTGAGTTGATTCGTTCATGTCTATATTTCAATATGAACCCTATGAATTGAGTATTCTTGAGATGAGTAGTGTCCTTGAGTTCTTGCCTTCTTGAGTTCTGAGTTTTGAGTTTCCATATTGCTCTTAAGACCCCTGAGTTGAGTCGTTCATGTCCATAATTCCGCATGAACCCTATGAATTGAGAAGCTTTTTAAAGTCAACATTTGAGTTTTTTAAACTAAGTTTTTGAGAAAGTAAAGATGAGTTTTGAGAAAAGAGTTTTTAAAACATGATTAGTATGACAATCGAGTATGCCATCAATGTATGAGCAGTATGGTATCTAGATATACCATCAATGTTTATGCAGTATGACTTCCCAAGTCATCAATGATCATATTAAAATATAATTTTGATATGTTTTTGAGAAAGAGTTTTCAAGTATGAATTGAGTAAGAGTATAAGGGGACTATGTATTCCCAGAGGCATCAATTTTTTTATATTAATAAAAGAGAAACTGAGATTTCTAAATGAGTTATGTGTTCAAAAGATATTTCAAGAGCAGTTACCTCTTTTAAGAGGGTAGTTTGAGCAATTATCTCAAACCATAGGAAGAGTTCTGTTTTTAAACATATGAGCATGAGTATATATTATTGGGAGTAGTATTGAGCACCAATATAGGGATGAGTTCAGACAACTCAAAGTCCTCATAAACCATGTATGCCAACATGGGTAAAGGGTCATACTTTTTAGATGATTCCTTATTTCTTTTTAAGCATAGCTTAGTGGATCCACTTAGTTGAGGTGTTCTATACCCCGGCAAGGTATATGACAGTTCTGGTAGCATGGGCGATACGCTGTATCATCACGTAACTTATAGTGATGATTATCGGTTAGAGAATCTCCAATAGAGTTAAAGTGTATTTTTATATATCACTTATTATGTTGAGTTCAGAGATGAGAAAATATTTTGTAACGTTTAAATGATTTAACTCCTTTATTTCTTTACATTCAGCTTGAGTACATTGTTATGTATTGCAGTCCTTTCTTTTAGTTATTTGTTATTCAACTATATTACATACTCGTACATTCAATATACTAATGTCATTCGACCAACATATTTTAATGATGCAGATACATGTTATTAGGATCCTCAACAAGAGTTTGTTGAGATCACTTCATCCGCTCGTCTGCTTATGAGTGAGACCTCCTTGCTTTTGGAGTACTCCAGTTTTATGAGTTGTTAGTAGTAGTTCTTTTGAGGAGTCGTGGGTCTTGTCCCGACACTCATCTTTGCATAGTAGTTTTGGAGAGTCTTTCAGTTTCACATGTTTTATTTAAAACTTATTTTCATACTCAGTATATTCAGCGAAGTTTTATGATTCAGTAAATTATTTTTAAACGTTTCTTTCAATTTGATGCTTATGTATGCTTGAGTTAGTCTTCCGCTTGTAGTCAGCGAGGATGAGGGTTCTCTTGGGGACCAACAATAGTTTTCGAGTGCAGGCCACGTCCAGGGTGTAGGCTCGGTCGTGACAGGTGAGTCCTTATTGTTTGAAGGCATGCCACATAATTTCCTTTTGTCATTTCAGATTTACTCCCATTTTTAGATTATTTAGTTAGCGAGGGTTTCTCTTAGTCACTATTATATAATAGAAACTTGTTGTCAGACATAGTGTTTTATGCTTATGTAGTCTTTTGACTCTGATGTTGGCATCATTTGCTATTAAGTTTTGAGACTTACTTTCTGCTTTTATGATTCTTCCTGTTATGTTGATTATCTTAGTGTCATGTATCTTAGTGTCATGCTATGTCTAGTTCACTTAAAATACCTTCTGATTCTATTCACCATGCCATGCCTAAGGGGTAGTCTTGAGTCGTGACAAACTTTATATTCAAAGCATCGGGTTAAAGTTTCTTAGGGTATCTGAAAAGACGTATTTAGTAGAGTCTTGTTCATGAGTGTGAATCGCGCCACATTTATAAATAAGAGGCTATAATTTGCTTAAGAAACTCCACTTCTTTCATTACTTTAATGTTGTGTGATAGAGCTGAACTCTCTGAGGTTTCCTTATAACTCATGTTTTATGCATTTTCAAAGCGATGCCTCTAAGAAGAGCTCTATTGAAAAGGAAATTGAATGTGGAACTGTAACACCCCAGAAATTGGAAAAGGGAAAAGACTTAGTTTTGGGCTATTGGTTGAATCCTATGAGGCCTATCTATGGTTCGTAGAAGCCTATATGAATTGTAGGTGGCACTTGTAGGAAGTAGGTTGATTGTTTGGGAAATTCAAGTTCTAGTAAGTTGACCTACAAATTAACAGGATGACTTGTATGATGGTCTACAGGCCGTAGGACGTGCCCGTAGAGTTGATTCAGACTTGGTGAATTTTGGACTAGGTTGAGGACTATGGATAGGGCTTACGGATGATAGAAAGGTCGATGGTACTTAGAGAGGGTTTCGTTAAGAGTGGGTTAAATATTGGGTTCCAGTACTTTGTTCTATGTTTGACCAGTATGATCTATAGAAAGACCTAAGGACCGTAGGTCCCAAATCGTAGACCTTTTCCAACAATTTTAATTAAGGGTGTTTTGTTCTTTTCCTATCTACACAACCCCTAAAATATGTCATTCGTTTTGACCCAATAAACTACCCCTATAACTAATTTAACCCTTCAATGATCCCCCATTCTCTCACATTCACTCAAATTCTCAAATTCCCTTCAAGTGAATCATTTCCAATTCTCTCTCAAACTCCAAACGAGAAAGCTAGGGTTTCAAGCTTCAAGATATCAATCTCTTTGCTTTTCTTAGGCTTTGGTTATTAAGGTACGTAGGAATTCATCAATGAATCCCTTTCATCCATTGGGTCCCAACAAGAACTTCAATCTGAAATTCAATTTCACCCAATTCAATTCGGGTTTCATGTTAATCTCCATGGGTCCTCTTGAGTATGATTCGATTAATATTATTTTATCTTATTATGCATGATTTGACTTAATTACATGATCTATAATTGATTTCATATGGTCTCATGCTTCACGCTTTGATTTTCATTTATGAACTATTAACTAAAATAATAAATTTATAAGCGATTTTATGCATATTTTATGAAATGATGAATTTATAATTGAAGGATGCCGTCAAGTTAAGTATTAATGATTTGTGAATCTTTTTTTCACAATATGAAAGAAATCATAAGTTTTTATGCTTAGGAATGTAAGTATCTATATGAATGAAGTTATGGAATCATGGTTTTAAAAGGAGCTACTCCTATACGATTTGATGATTTTTATTGGTATTATGATTATTGCCTATCCTAATATTATGCCTTGACAAATCACTTTATATATTATGTTGGGATTTAACTTAGCACCAAGAGGACTTTGAGGTGGATGCGCAAATATGATAGTCTCTATAAGCAATCTCTAGTCCCAAACTACGTGCCCCCCATAGGATTGTCTTAACTGACTTAGCTACTGGATCCACATAGACTTTACGATATGATATAGAGTTCTACCTTGTCAAGTAGACTCTCCTTTTGGGTGTGAGAGTTATATTAGATTCCATGTTATAGCTTACATGATCTATTTTCTATTAAAGCTAATATCCCACAAAAGAACTATGATTTCCCTTAAAGCTTTCATTATGTCTTTTATAAATTCTTTACCTTGTCTCATAGTTTTAATGACTTGCTTTCTAATCTTTTAGTTTTCTACTTGGTCATGCATTACAGGTTTTAAGCGTACTATGATATCATGTCTACGTTTATGGATATTTCCCCATACATAGTACATTCCATGTACTAATGCATACTTGTGCCTATATTATTTTATAATACAAGGTCTAACACTTCTCCTCCTCATGGATAGATTTGGATTGCTCTTAGCTATTAGATTACTGGGTCCCCAAACTCCAAGGGTAAAGCCATGAAGACCATTTATTGCTTTTATTGTTTACTCTTGAAGATTTGTACGTGGTGTATAAGTTACATCCTAACCACTCTTATGTTGATTTTAGAATGACTTGTCAAGACATATTTGTGATTTCGTGTTTATGTTCAAACTCTCTTTCATGATATGAGATGTCATATTTAAACTCTAATATTGTATAGTCTACTGTGTTGCATTATGTCAAGTGGCCTGTATGGAGCCTCTTCGGGTTCTATACGCCATGCAACATCTAAGGTATACCTTGGGTCTTGACAAACTTGGTATTCAGTGTCACATGGTTAGAAAGGTCCTCGGAAGTCTGACAAGTCACGTCTAGTTGAGTCTTTTTCATGAGTGTGGAGTGCGCCACATTTATGAATAGGAGACTATAAGATGTTTAGGGAACTTTACATCTTTTACTACTCAAAAGTCGTGCCATAGAGTTTATCTCTATAAGGGTCTTCTCCTAACTTTTGTCCGATGTTTTTCAGGATATGGCTTCTCAAAGAGCTTAGGTGAGAAAAATTGTGGGTGACAATATAGAGAACAAGGTTCCTCAAGCACCGGTTGACCCTTTGGCCAAAAAAGTAACTCATGCCGAATATTGAGTCACTTTCCAAGTGTTAGTTCAACCTATGACGACCCAAGCTAATAGAGAGAGGCCATTGCTCTTATGAACCAAAATATAGGTATGACATCGATAAGGGTGAGGGACTTTACTCAGATGAATCCCCTGGAGTTTCATGGGTCGAAAGTGGATGAGGATCCTCAAGAGTTTGTTGATGAGGTCTATAAGATAGTGGATATAATGGGAGTGTCACCGGTAGAAAAGGAAGAATTGGTTTCTTATCAACTCAAGGGTGTTGCTCAATTTTGGGTCAAATAATGGAAGGAAGGGAGGGCTATTGATGCAAGTCCTCTTGATTGTGAGCAATTCAATGGGGGCTTTTGTTAATTGTTTCTTTCTTTTTGAGATGAGAGAAGTGAAGGTACTTGAGTACATAAATGTCTATCAAGGAAATATGCGTGTAAAAGAGTATGCGTTGAAATTTACTCATTTGACTAAGTATGCTCCAACTATGATTGCCGACTCTAGGGCAAGGATGAGTAAGTTTGTGTCGGGTGTGTCCAAAATGGTTGTTAAGAAGTGTCATACTGCCATGCTGATCAAAGAGATGGATATCTCTCATTTTATGATACATGCCCACCAAATTGAAAGGGAAAAGCTAAGGGATAAATCTAGGGAGTCAAAGAGCAAGGACCGATGATGGAGAATTTCATCATTCTAGGTTTGGCCGACATGATCCATCTCAATTCTAGCAAAGGTTCTTCGGTCAAGGTTCTTCAAATATTCCAGCTCCAAGGTTCAACAAGGGTAGAGTGTCTAACTGTAACCCTCAATGAAGTGGTGGAAATGGATCTTCTATTCCCGTATGCAAAAGGTGTGACTCTATTCCCGTATGCAAAAGGTGTGGCAAGAGTCACTTGGGAAAATGTTTAGAAGGTACAAATGGTTGCTTTGGTTGCGGAAAGAGTGGTCACAAAGTGAAAGATTGTCCATTGAAAACTAGCAAGGGTAAGGATGGTAGGTCAGCTCAGCCTAGTTGTTCTACTTAGGTGCTCCTCGTCAGAACAAATTCTATGCTCTTCAGACTCGACAGCATCATGAGGGTTTTCGGATGTTTTAACCGGTATGTTGAAAGTATTTCATTTCGATGTGTATGATTTTCTTGATCCGGGTGCTACATTGTAATTTTTTACTCCTTCTGTGGCCATTAGATTTGATGTTGGTCCTGAAATCCTTTCTAATGCTTTTTCTGTCTCTACACCTGTTGGGGATTCTATTGTTGCTAAATGAGTGTACATAAATTGTCCTGTTTCTGTTTCTCATAAGTAACTTATGTTGATTTTGTAGAGCCTGATATGTTATATTTTGATGGTATTCTTGGGATGGATCGAATACATTTGTGTTATTCTTTCATAGATTGTAGGACCCGATTGATCACGTTTTAGGTTCTGAAAGAACCTATCTTAGAATGGAAAGGGGGGAAATATGCTCTTAAGGTTCAGTTCATATCTTTTCTAAAGGTTAGGAAAATGATTTCTAAGGGTTCCCTGATTCATCTTGTTCGGGTTAGGGATATAGATTCTGGAATGCTTACTCTTGAGTCTATTCTCGAGCACAACGCAGTTGGGCATGGTTGGACTATGCGGAGCTATCACCAAGAAGTTAGGGAAGCCGGAAGAATACAATACGCAGTATGTAGACATCTCCATCAATAGAGGTCCAACCCATGCTATGGTAGACTCCGGTGACGAAGCCAACATTATGACCAAGAAAGCAACAACAAAATTAGGGCTGAGTTACAATCCTAGCAACACCCACCTTAAGACGGTCAATGCACAGTCGACTCCTATGTGCGTCGTCGTCCATGGAGTAAGCATCACACTAGGCAAGTGGAAAGGTAAGACCAACGTCACTATTACCCCTAGATATCTTTGACATCATTCCTAGGTAGGAGTTCTTAGGAAAGTGTCACACGATGATCGATCCCTACTTCCAATAACTCTTGGTCGTGGGGTGAGAAGGATCATATATGGTTCCTCTAGTAAAGGTGCTAAAGACGGAAGGACAAGCCCAATTATCGGCCATGCAGCTTGTGAATGACCTAAAGAAAGGGAAGCTGACATTTATAGCCACCATTATAAGTTTGGAAGAAGACAATGGTGTTAAGGAGTTATTGCCACCATGCATAGAGAAGGTTCTAGAAGAGAACAAGGACGTGATGCCGGTAGATCTACCAAGGCACTTACCTCCTAGGCAGGAGGCAGACCATAAGATCGACTTGGAGCTTGGAGCGAAACCGCCCACATATTCCCCATATCTCATGGCTCCACCCAAGTTAGAGGAGCTAAGAAAGCAGTTGGGGGAGTTACTCGAAGCCAGTCACATCCGCCCATCAAAAGAACCCTATGGAGCATCGGTCCCATTTCAAAAGAAGAAAGGTGGATCTTTACGGTTAAGCATTGACTACCAGGAGCTCAACAAGGTGACAATAAAGAACAAATGCCCCATCCCACTGATTGTTGACTTGTTCAATAAACTTGGACATGCAAATTGTACTTTACCATGGTGGACCTCCGGAAAGGCTACTACCAAGTTTGCATAGGAAAGGGGGATGAACTGAAGACAATTTGTGTAACAAGATACAAAGCTTATGAGTGGTTGGTGATATCCTTCAGCTTGACCAACGCACCCACTACCTTTTGCACAGTGATGAACAAGATCTTTCATCCTTACTTAGATTAGTTCGTGGAGGTGTACTTAGATGACATAGTAATCTAAAGCAATACCTTGGAGGAACATGTCGAGTAATTGTAAAAGGATTTCCAAGTCCTACAGGAAAACCAACTTTACATCAAGCGTGATAAGTGTGAGTTTTCCCAGCATGAATTACACTTTCTGGGGCATGTCATTAACCCAGGCCAATTGTGGATGGACGAGGCAAAGGTACGGGCTATCAAAGAATGGGAAGCACCCACGAAGGTGACCGAGCTTAGTTATTTTCTTGGACTTGCTAACTATTATCGCATGTTCATTACTGGCTACTCCGCCAACGCCTCTCCATTAACCGAGCTACTGAAGAACAAACCGTGGGTGTAGAGCGAGCATCGCCAGAAGGCGTTCGATGATCTCAAGGCTGCTGTGACAAAAGAGCTATTCCTGGCACTTCGTGATTTTTTGAAGACATTTGAGGTGCACACGGATGCTTAAGACTTTGCCATTGAGGGCGTCTTGATGCAAGAAAAGCACCCCATTCCGTTCGAGAGCCGCAAGATTAATGAAACTGAATGGTGGTACACCGTGCAAGAAAAAGAGATGATGGCCATAGTGCATTGCGTACCCACATGGAGACATTACCTACTCGGATCCACGTTCATAGTTAAGACAGACAATGTGGCCACTAGCTATTTCCAGTCGCAGAAAAATCTCACTCTTAAGTAAGCTGGATGGCAAGACTTCCTGAACGAGTTCAACTATGTATTGGAGTACAAACTAGGAAAGGGCAATGTCGTGGCCGATGCTCAAAGTAGAAAGCCTGAACTTGATGCCATCACTACAGTCTACTGTGACATCTAAGATGCTATTAAGGATGGCATGCAAAATGACCCCGAAGCGAAGCAACTTATGGATTTAGCTGCCCAAGGCAAGATAAGACACTTCTGGGTGGACAACGAACTATTGTTCACTGGAAACTTTTGGAGGGAGTTGTTCGATATGCCTAGCATGGAGTTGCATTTCTCCACTAGTTTCCACCCGCAGACGGATGGCCGAACAGAGCAAGTCAATGCCTTACTAGAGTGCTACTTGAGGCACTATGTGAGTGCGCACCAGAAGGACTGAGCAAGGCTCTTAGTCATATCACAATTTTCCTAACACCTATAGGGGAGTAAGTCCACGGGCGCACACCATTTCAGATGGCCACATGCAAATAGCCTCAAACTCCACATTCGCTACTAGCCGCATTCCAAGGTAAGAGTTTGGGGGCTAACCACTTCGCCAAGGTATGAGAGGAACAACTTGACTCTGCCAAGTCCTACTTGGACAAAGCAGAAAGGAAGATGAAGAAGTTCGCTGACCGCAACCGTCGTCCCACAAATTATAAGGTTGGAAACATGGTCTTGGTGAAGTTTAATTCAAGACACTTCAAGGCGCTACTATGCGTACACCAAAACTTGGTGCGTAAGTATAAGGGCTCGTTCTATTTCATTGCTAAGGTGGGAAAGATCTCATATATGGTATAATTGCCACCTTATTTTAAGATTCATCCAGTCTTTCATGCCAGCATGCTCAAGACATATCACGAAGACAAGGATGATCTTAGCTGGAATCAATCAAGTTGGACACCGATTATCATCACTGCCTCGCACGACCGAGAAATCGAGGCTATTATTGACTATCAAGCCAAGAGGAAGCAGGGACACCAAGCCACTGCCATGTTTCTTATTCATTGGAAGGGACAATCTCCCGAAGAAGCCACATGGGAACGATATAAAGACTTGAGGCAATTCAAAGACAAAATTCGGGAGTTCATGCAGCAACAATGCATTGCGGTCGTTGTAACATCAGGTGGGGAGAGTGACATGACCCGCCACTTTGTCATAGCACTTAGGGATAACATTAAAACATAAGTGAGCTAGCCTTAGTGGGAATAATCTAGAGTCTTGGAGAGGTTTGGAGAAGACTCTAGAATATCCAAGAAGATTTCTTGGAAGGCCTTAGAAAACTATACACTTGTAGAGAATTCTAGACGAAATCTTAATTTTAAATATGTAGGGACTTGTATGACAATTTTTATTTACATTTTAGCCCCTAAGTGTGTAGTATAAATAGAGGGGGATTCATTTGTAACTTAGACAAGAAAAAACAAGCAATCTTCTAAAGCCATACAAAAGCCTCCTTATAAATTATTTTGTGTTTTTTCTACATTCTTTTAGTGATCTAAGTTTGAAAAGGCTTACTTGAGTGTACAAGATCGTGAAAGAATCGTGAGTAAGTTGTCGAGTGCCGCACGAAGTGTTTAGTTGAAGTCTAAGTCCGTGACATAACACTAGATAAAGTGTGCGCGTCCAAACCTGAGACATGAGACAAATCTGGGTCCCGTTGAGGAAGCATAGTTGTTTAATAAAAATAAAATAATTATATATTGTTATTGAAAAATTCTATTTATAAGGCTTGAAACAATTTGTACCTAGATAATACCCCCTGCATTTCTATTTATATGTCGTCATTAATTAAAATATATGTTATCAAAAAATCAATGCATAAACAACATTATTTTTCCTATTTTTACCCTTTTGCAATTTGCATTTGACCAATATAGAATAATTAAATAATTAATTTATGTTAATTGGTCAAATTAATTAATTAAAATAAATTAATTCATCTTCATTGCTTGAAAATCTGACTTTAACATAACACTAAATCATATATATATATATATATATATATAAAATAAAGGAAAACCTTAGGCCCGCCTATGTGGCGCCACCACAAACAAAGATTCCTTTTAATTTATTTATTTCCAAAACTAGCCTTCCCCTTTAATGAAAAGTTGTGACTTTAATGAAAAGTTGTGACTTATATGAAATGTTGTAACATTTATGAAAGTTTGTGACCTTTCTGAAGAGTTGTGACTTTTCCAAAGAGTTGCGACCTTTTCGATAAGACACAATAAATATTTATTCACACTACACTTTGTTGTCTATAAATAGAGGAGTTTCCTCTCATTTTAAAACAACGAAAATTCTGAACTTCTTCTTCTGCACAATTAAATATTTGTGTACTTTGCTGCTGTTAAGTGGCTCACTGACACCATTGTTTTTATATCATCACACTGGTGAATAAAATCATTTCATCCTGAGAGGATCTATTTCTTTAAACTTTGGGTACTAGAGGAGAATAATTTCCTTAAGAAGACACTCTGCATTCAGTGGGCTCGATTTTTTCCTTTCTGTTTCATTCTATTGTTACAGATCCTGGTATGTTTTTTTACAGTCATTAATTTATACTTATGATATTAGTTGTTGTTTTTGAGTACATGTTTTAAACTTTGTTGTTTATGTTTCTTCAAAATTATTGTTATAAGTATTTGTTAGTTAGACTCTATGTAAATCCAGCTACTGCAGAAATACAAATAACTTTTTACAAAATACATTTTTCCACAACATTCTGCAAAGAAATCTTTTCTTCTCAAAAAGATGTAAACTAGGAGAAAATAGTGTTATGATTTGTAATTTTGCCTTTTCTTTTAATAAAACAAATGGTAAACTACAATTGAATAACCTCTTTACTCTTAAAAATAAATTTATATAAAAATACTATAACATCAAAATACAAGAAAAATTCTATTCTAATAAATTTTAAAGAAGAATGTTCTAACCGCGTGAAGCGCGGATACATTTACTAGTAATGATATAATAGTAAATTTATATAGTTTCTTAAGCTAAATCTAAAATTGTGACAATTAAATAGCAAAGATAATATTGAGATGGAGTATTATTGTAAATAGCATTTTTGTTTTGTTAGTGAGCTCCCGTCGGTGAGCATGGGCCAAGAAAGCACATTTACAGCTCAAAAAAGAGCCGGAGCACTCCCTACAACCGTCACGGCCAACGGCGGCGTCCGTGGCCGCTCCCCCAACGTATTACCACGCGGCCGTCAGATCAACCGTACCTTCAACAATGTCAAAATCACCATCCTTTGCGGTTTCGTCACTATCCTTGTACTCCGTGGCACCATTGGTATCGGCAACGTTTCATCCTCGGAAGCAGAGGCTGAGAATCAGAATCTAATAGAAGAAACTAATCGGATCCTCTCCGATATCCGTTCCGATAAGGACCCGGATGATCCAGCAGGAGATCAACCTGAGACTTTCATGAGTCTTAATGACACTTACAGTTTAGGTCCCAAAATTGCTAATTGGGATAAAGACCGGAAAATGTGGCTTCAGAAGAATCCAGAATTTCCCAATTTCGTTAATGGTAAGCCTCGGATTTTACTTGTAACTGGGTCTCCTCCAAATCCTTGTGACAATGCAATTGGGGACCATTATCTGTTGAAGGCAATAAAGAACAAGATTGATTATTGTAGGATTCATGGTATTGAAATTGTGTATAATTTAGCTCATTTGGAAAAGGAAATGGCTGGTTACTGGGCCAAACTTCCATTGATTCGTAGGCTAATGTTGTCTCATCCTGAAGTGGAGTGGATTTGGTGGATGGATAGTGATGCTTTATTTACTGATATGGTTTTTGAGATGCCTTTATCAAAGTATAATCGTCATAATCTTGTTATTCATGGATACCCAGATTTATTGTTTGATCAGAAATCATGGATAGCATTGAACACAGGTAGTTTTCTTTTTAGGAATTGCCAGTGGTTTCTTGATTTGTTGGATGCTTGGGCCCCAATGGGACCTAAAGGTCCCATTCGCGAGGAAGCTGGCAAGATTTTGACAGCTTATTTAAAGGGTAGACCCGCATTTGAAGCCGATGATCAGTCTGCCCTAATTTACTTGTTGGTATCACAGAAGGATAAATGGATGCCCAAGGTGTTCGTTGAGAATTCCTATTATCTACATGGATATTGGGCGGGGCTAGTTGATAGGTATGAAGAGATGATTGAGAAGTACCATCCTGGTTTAGGTGATGAGAGATGGCCATTTGTTACACATTTTGTAGGGTGCAAGCCTTGTGGGAGTTATGGAGATTACCCTGTTGAGAGATGCTTGAAAAGCATGGAGAGGGCTTTCAATTTTGCAGATAATCAAGTGCTTAACTTGTATGGGTTCAAACATAAGGGCTTGTTGAGTCCCAACGTCAAAAGGATTAGGAATGAAACTGATCACCCGCTGCAGTACGTAGATCAGTTAGATGTTCGACATGCAAAGCCCAAGCACACGGGAACTTAGAGCTAGGAGTATGTCTTTCGCTGGAAAGAATCTTCAGGTACTAAAGATATTTACTTTGTTTTGTTGGATTTGTAGATTAGATCTCGTTTGTTGTGGATGTCTAAACATTAGCTTACCAGTGTTTACTATGTTGCTTTTGTGGTTACCAACTACTTAAGTATGTATTTATTGATGTCATTCTAGCTGCTACGTACTAGCAGAGGTTTTGGGGAGACTACATCATTCACTTCACCCTCTGCCTGGTTCTTAAGGGAGGAAAGAAAACCGAAAACTGAAAAGTTCTAACAGAAGAATATGGTGGAAGAATTAGTAGTTATCCCTTGGAATTAGTCGAGGTGCGCACAAGCTGGCCTAGACACCATGATTATACAAAATTGGTGGAAAATGATTTTGTATTGGTAGGTTGCTTGCTGGCATGCCTTCCAGTCTGTTTAATTTTTATCTTTAGTTCCTTGGTGTTTTATAGTCTGGAGATTAAGAACTTGCAGTTTCTGACTAATTCTCTTTGCCATGAGGTGGAGGTGTCCCTTTGTTTCTGATTAGAAGCATAACTGGGAAAACTGATTTCTTATGCTTTTGTTTTGGACCAAGAAACATGGCTTTAAAATGTCTCTTTACTGTGGTAAAACTTTGTTTGTTAAGTCGACTATTAGATTCTGATCCATGCAAAGAAGCTTATTCGGATGTGGGTGAGGTATGAGATAGGCAGATAGCCTCATTCAACAGGAAGCTTTGTGCTTTTCTTAGCTCTGGCAAGATCTTTTCATTTATTAAGATAAATTGGCTCTCTTCGGCTTTGTCTGGCCCTTTGCTTCAATTCACCTTATGCTTGTCCCCATGGTTTTGTGCTGATTGAAGTATTGCCATGGATATTGATAAGAATCGGGTTACTTGAACAAAATCAAGAAAATAATATGGAAGCTCCTTGCTTTGGCCTTCTGTGGGCCCCTTATTTTGGGCTCTATGGGCCCCAATCTTCTTTTCTATTCATTCTGTCCCAATATATATGACACTTTTTTTCACTCAATTCCAAAAAAAAATAACACATTTCTATATTTAGTAACAATTTAACTTTAAATGCTCATTTTATTCTTAATGAGATGATTTATAGCCGTACAAGCATCTATGCCTTATTTAAGACCACAATTTTCAAAAGTCTTTCTTTCTTAAATTTCGTGTCCGGTCAAAGTTCATCATATAAATTGGGACGGAGGGAGTATTAGATTTGGACTTGGACCATGAAATACGTGTACTTGTGTCGCACTTAGCCCTCTCTCGCCATAATTCTTGGGCTCATTCTTGGACTTGACTTCCGCAATAAGCACCTTCTTAATTTCCCATTGAAGTCCGCCAACCTCACATGAAGGAACGCCACTGTGGATGCTATCAGATGCATATGGAATAACTAAACTATGTGTTGATTGAACTATTTATGACATATGAATGTGGGGAGATTGCTTATGGATTTTAGAAATCAATTCATTTAGTTAGCACATAGGTTTAGTTCAGCATGTCAACTCTTCATACATGTACATATTCGGTAAAGTATACATATGACCATGATTTGGTTGCAATGATGCAGTTTTAAGACACAATATAACCACAGTTGGTGGCAATGATATGATTTTAAATCACTGTAATTTCCATGAAAAATGAAGATTAATGCAAAATGCATCAGTTATTGAAGCTTGTTTGGGCTTGTGTTAGTGTAGAGAAATTCCTTCTATTGCATGTTTGAACAAAGCATTGTGTCTAAGAACCAAGGAATTGATATCATATTAGTATAAACTATTTCTTCTTATTTAGCCAAAGTATGTTACCTTTTCCTCCAATTTTGGCAGTTTTTCGTGGTCTTGCTTGGGAGGTGCTGACAAAAGGATTGATCTGTCTTGCACCAATCAAAAAAAGAAAAAAAGGAAAATAGGTTTGATATGTCTCGTATGAGAATGTCACTCTTGGAATGAAGTGCTATTGCTCTTCTGCCTCTCTTTCTGTGATAGCGAAGCATTGCAAGAAGAGGGCAGAATATCTTTTTATTCGATCTCCCAAGGAGTAAGTTTGTTTTACATTTACTTATTTGTTGCAACATTTTAGCTCATGAGCAAGTTGAGAGAATTCTCAGATGTATTAAATGATGCGGCACAAAAGGAACCACTTCGAATCATCAAGGAAGTCAATTTAATATGCCTAGACCAGCTTCATATCATGATCTCACTTGTATAATCGCAATCGTGATTGCTAGTCTCTTATTCATTTTTTTGGTATATGGTAGTGGACAACAAAATGCTTAGTTTGAACTTGGAAGTTTTACCAGCAATTAATACATGTTCTTTTATTCTTTTGCCTATTTCCAAAGTTTGGTCCCTTCTTTATCGTATCTCATCCTGGCACCTTGCATCTACTTGAAGGAAATCCATGAAAATAGTGCAGTTTCTCTACGGTATTTGCAGAATATTACTCCCTTCGTTCACTTTTATTTGTCTACTATATACTAAAAAAGTAATTTTCATTTTAATTTTCACTTTTAGCATTTCAAAAAATAAAATAAAATCCGTGTTTTATCCTCAATATTAGTTACTTATTTTCAAAATCAATTCTCAAGATCTAATACTATACATTAATTAATATGGATATTATGATAAAATATTTATATTAATCATTGTGCTTAAGGGGCGTGTAAAGTTTAAATTGGAATCATTGTTTTTTAAGGGGCGTGTAAAGTTCAAATTTTCCAATTGGAAAAGTAAAAGTGATCGGGTATTAGTATCAGTTATAATGCAATTATGCGCAGCATTTTAGAGGAACATATGTATTCGTGAGAATATGTTCTGCAGTTGTGATTATTTATGCTTTCAAATGCCTCAAGATTGATTGATAAAGTCCTCAATCTTCATGTACCAAAATTAACTTTTATTTTAACTCTACATTTTCATAGTTTTTCTCTTTTATTATCACCCCTTAAAATATGGATTTATATAACACTTTAATGTGTGGTGTAGTAGGTTGTTTCCCCACTTCCAAATTACCTCTTTCATTTTATGAGAAAATGGCCAAATGACCCCCCAATTTGTTAGCTAATTTTCAACTACAAACTAGTACTTCATGTGGTTCTATTACCTCATGAACCTTTTATTTTTTGATATTTTATAACCCTTAAACGTTGATTTTTTGTCATTAACTAGATATATACACATGTTTGTATACATGTGCAGGGTCCACTCCAAACACTTCTATTTTTCTTCTTATTTCAGATCCAATAAACCCACTTCCTCTACTTTTCTCTTTAAGTTAGGCTGAAATTTCTAATTTCAAACTAACCAACAATATGGATGATTCCATTAGGTATCAATCTTCCTTCTACATCTCCAATGTTCTTGACAAGTAATTTTTATACATCAAGAAATGGTTTTTTTTTTTTTTTTAGTACTTTCACTTTTTTCCATTTCAAAAATTATTTTTTAAAAGAATCTTTTTTTGCTTAGCTTATTCTACTAGCAGAAGAACACAGTTATAGTGACCCAAGAAGGGGTCTTTTCAAAATTATGTATCAAATGTGATGTAATTTAATTTTTTTTTCTATTTTTGAGTGAATTTTTTTATGCAAATTGACATCTTTTTGAATCTTGAGGGGTCGGATCTAGTGATGGAGGATAAAAATATTTTCGTGATTCTTCTTCTCGAAGGGAGGAGGAAAATAATGAGTCTACATTCTCTGCAATTTTATATTTATTAGTTGAAGAGGGAAATAACTTATATTGTAGATTTCGACATGAAGAAGCAGTTTCAAGCCATAGAGCAGAATCTTGGTACCCAACAATTTTATAATTCTGAGCGAGGGGAGAGAAAATTTGAACCCTAGATTTGAAATCGGAGAAAATTAGAGAGGATTGCAGACCCCGACAATTGGAAGCTTTGAGATGGAGGTTACCATTGAAAGCTTTGAAATAGAAGCTACCATTGGAAGCTTTGAAATGGAAGACAATGAAACCCAAGTTTTGAAAATGACAAAAAAGAGGAAGAAGAAGGAAGATTTGTGAGAGAAAATGGCTAAAAATGCAACCTACAGCAGACAACCTTAATTTTAGGTTGATTTCGTCTAACACATGGATTTAAAATGCAGATTATGTGCTTTAGATAAGTCGTTACCGCGCCTAAGGAAAGTGTATTCACCCTCTTGGACATATCAGCTTTTAAAGGCTACAAAATATCAAAAATAAAATGTTCACGGGATAATAGGACCCCAGTAAAGTATTGATGTGTAGTTGAAAATTGACTAATAGATTAGGGGCTCATTTGGCCATTTTCTCTTCCATTTATTATTGGCACATATAATTAATTTATTTATTTTTAATTAGGCTTGATGCATAATTTGCTCTCTGAGGTTGTTTGTTACCAAATTCCCTTTACACACCACTGGTCATGGAATAACTTTAAACATTAAATATTATTAAAATTATGTTTAAGACACCATTTTGGCTGGGTGACACTTGATGAGATAGGAATAACTTGAAATATAGATATTGAGGGCAGAGTGGTCATTATCCTCGCTAGATATTATGATAAAGCTGTTCAAAGTCGGTTAGAAATGTGTAGTTAGTTACCAGCTCTGTATAAGCTCAGGATGCATCACAGTAGACAATAAAACTTTATGTACCCTCCGGTAGGGTCAACACTAATGAGAGGTAGTCAAACGAGTCTTCTACTCCTGAAAGCTTCTCTCACAAGCTTAAGATCATCAAAACATAACCTTCTTCTGAGTCTACTTAGTCAACATGGATAAAATAGATGAGAACTCCTTGATGAACCTTTTGTGATAACCCACCGAACCCAAAAAAAACTCCTTATGTTAGTTTGGGATAGGGTATGGGACAACTCTTTACGACCTTTATTTTATGTGAATCAATTCGGATACCTTTACATGACACAATGTGGCCTAAGAATGCTACAGATTCTAACTAAAATTCACACTTTATAAACTTGACAAATAACTCACGATCCTTGAGAGTCTGGAGGAATATTCTGAGATGGTTGGCATGATCCTCTTCGTTTCTAGAGTAGATGAGAATGTCGTCGATGAACATGATACCAAACATATCCAGATACTATTTAAATACTATGTTCATGAGATCCATGAATACTTCGTGAGTGTTAGTCAAACATAGGACATAGCAAGAAACTTATGCTGACCATAACTGATCCTAAAAGTTGTCTTAGGGATGTCACTTTCTCTCACTTTTTAATGATGATAGCCAGAGTTGAGGTCTACCTTGTAGAAACAAGTGGCACCCTGAAGTTAGTCGAATAGGTCATCAATTCTAGGGAAAGGGTACTTAATCTTTATGGTGACCTTTTTCAACTAACGGTAATCAATACACATCTTGAGAGAACCATATTTCTTTTGCATGAATAGGACAGGTGAACCTCAAGGTCAGACACTCGAGCAGATGAAACCCTTATCACAGAGATATTTCAACTGTTATTTTAACTCTTTTAACCCTTGGAGCCATTCCATATTGCAGAATGGAGATAACTTGGGTATCTAGAAGGACATCTATTCCAAAGTCTATTTCCCTTTCGGGAAGGACTCTGGGAAGGTCGTCGAGAAAGGCTTCTGGGAACTCACTTACAATTAGAACTGACTGGATGGGTGATGCCCCAACACTAGAGTCTTTAACTCTGACTGTACGATTGATTCACCCTTTTGAGACTAACTATATTGCCTTAAGGTAAGATGATGACCCTTAGGCACTGTTGGATTACATTTCCACTCTAACACGGATTAATTAGGAAACTGGAACATGACTGCTTGATTTCTACAATCAATTGAGGTATTATAAACATATAGCCAGTCCATATTTAGAATGACATCAAAATCTACCATGTCTAATTCGACGAAATCAACCATGGTATGTTTATGATAGATAGAGATTGTACAATTTTGATAGACTCTTTATTCTATAATAGACTTTCAACAGGTGTAGAGACACTGAAAGGCTCAAGAAGTCATTCAGGAAAAGTCCCAAACCTCATGGCTACATAAGGAGTCACAAAGGATAAACTGGCACCTGGGTCATGTAATTCATAAACATCAAGACAAAAGACTTTAAGAATACCACTAAAAATATCTAGAGAGTTCTCATGATCCTCACGATAAGACATAACATACAAATGGTGTGTGCCCCTGCCTGTCCCAAAAGTAGCACCTCTTTGGGCAACTCTATTTGATGGAGCTTCTAAAGAAGATTAGACCATATTTCCCTCATTACGTTGCTTTCCTTTGGGGAAGTCCCTCAGAAAGTGACTCATCTAACCACATCTAAAGCACCCATTTGTGACATCACAAAATTCTCCCGGATGGGTCCTACCACACTTAGCACATGGTGGGCTTTGAGTAAATTATTGTGCAATACTACCCTGAGCTAAAAAATTCTAAGTATTGTAGGACCTCTAATCATTCCTGTTCTTTGGTGCAGGCGAATTAGAAAATGATGGAGTAGGCCCAAATGTTATTTTCTGAAAGAAGGACCTATCAAAGCATAAACACAATGACAACAAATAATCAATGTACCTCTCACAACACCGAGTGATGACTCAGAGTCTTTTCGGTCAGCTAGTGCATATGCACAGTTCTGGACACTACCAGAACTAGATGCTCCCCCTCTACCCCTGCCTCTACCTGCTAAAGTATGAGGTCCACGCCCTATAGAATCTGCTGATGAGGAAGAACCTACTGTTGACCTAGTCGATTGACCCATACCACCTTGACCTATGATCGAGCAGTTACTCCACCCATGAGCCTCCTACCCACAAGAAAAACAACATGTGGAACCTTGATTACATCTCCCGAAATGCATCTTACCGCACGTAACACCATGCGGTGGGGCTAACCTAGCCTGGCCTGAACTCCCCTTCTGCTGAGAGCCTGATGCTCGTGAACCCTCACCTTGATCTGATTGTCCCCGGTGATAATGTCTACTACCTTGGAACTGTTATACTGGAGGTCTGGGTGGCCTACTAGGAAATCGAGGTCCGTGACCACACTGAAAGTCTCCATGTGAACTAGCGGTCCTAGCCCTCTTCCGTTGCTCTCTCTCAACCCTCTTTCTTATATACTACCGATGTCGACGCTCTTCTATGCTTTGTGCAAAGGCCTGAATTCACGAGATAGCCATATTATCATTTAGTGCAGTGGTAGTGCAAACATCGATATAGTCCGAATCAAGCCCTCATATAAATCTTCAAACCTTATCGTGCATCGTATCAACAAATGCTGGTGCATACCTAGCCAATAAATAAAATCTCAACCCATACTCTTAGACACTGATGCTACCCTATTGAAGGTTCAGGAGCTGATCTACCCAGGCATCCCTAATATCTCAAGGCAGATAGTGATTTATGAAAGCTTTGGTAAAGCTATCCAAAGAGGGTGGAGGTGCATATTTATTCCTGGATCTCTCAAAATTATCATACCACAATACTGCAACATAACACAATCGAAAGACTGCTAACTTAACTGACTCAGTTGTTGAGGCATGAATGACCCTGAAGATCCTGTGAGGCTTATCGACAAAATTTTGAGTGTCCTTCGTACGATCTGTCCCTGTAAACTCTTGAGGACTCAAGGTTAGAAATTCATGACCTATCGAACTTCCAGACCTTTCGAAAGGTCTGACAACTCCTGGCATAACTGGCTTGCGATGTGAACCTACTAACTATGGTAACCTACACACTATACTATTTAAGTCATGATCAGATGGAATAGGAGGATTTGGAGGTTGTACTTCTAGTGGTGTCGGGGGTTCTGTATCTCACAGAGGCTCTTGAGTTGGTGGATAAACTATAGGGGGCTGAGAAGATGTCTTCTCCTGGATCTCATGATAGGCTATCTCCGGTGGTACCTTGTTAGTACCCTCCTCTACAACTGTATCTATCCCCTGGCTAGCTGAGGTTTGTCTACTGTCAGCCATCTCTCTCTCTATAAAAAAATCAAATATAAGCCTGAAAACTATATCCATAAGACATAACTCTATAGCACGATATGAACAAAACAAAGGATAACCAATCGAACAGGTGCTGTAGCTTCCTGCTTGTAGAATGTGGTGCACAACACATTTATAAGCAAGACTCTACTATAGACAACTTGCGTACTCCCTAGGATACAATGTTAATCTATTACCAAGTTTTTCATGCCCCAAACTCAAGGGGTGCAACTAGTACCTAATGCCAAAACTTAGGCCTGAGCCGACCGTACTGTACCATTTGCTAATAGCGCATAGTAGCCACACATAGTTAAGAAAACACACAAGTGTATCACGGCTTAAAAATAAGCCCTTGGCCGGTAAGGCCTTGTCAACAGCTATATAAAGGAAGCAACCACTCCCAACAGTTCATATAAAGAAGTACTCAGCTAGCAGATAAGTCATGTTTGGGCCGTCGAGGACACCATAATATCTAGGAAAATGTAAATTCTATATATCAAGACAATACACTGACAACCATCAAACTTTAACCAAGAAAAAAACAAGCCAAACATGACCGATAACATTGCTATACAATCCAACACACTAGTCTGCAAGCCTCTAAGAGCAGTAAAGCTTGGTCGAGACAAAGCCCCGACCTACCCAAAAACTATACACAATAGAAGGCAATAAACCTTTAAACTCTGGTAGCTTCAGAAGAAAGGGGCTAGCCAACTTATCGGAAGTCAACCGTGTTGCTGGGAAGGTCTATCAAGTCATCTGTCAAGACCTTCAAGCATAAATGCAGCACCCCCAAGCAAGGGGCGTCAGTATGAAATAATGTAGAAGTATGAAAGGCAAAAGACTAAATGAGAAGGTATCATGATATACTATAAGTAAGAAAATCAAGAATAAGATAAACATATTGACCTGCTAGTAAATCTAAATATACAAAAATAATCAAACAAAAACCCAACAAAGCCCCATAAGCTCGGTAGGTACAAACAACAAACCATACCACCTACCTAGTCCCCCATAAGCCTAGAAGGTGCCAAATTAATCTATATACCCCAATTGGTATCCCCTTGTCTGCATAGGTAGTCACATATCCATCTTAGGCAACAATATAACCCTACAGGAAGCGGATAGAACTCTTAGGAAAAAACATAGCCCCATAGATAGTTCATATCCCTCTTAAGCAACAATATAGCCCTGTAGGCAATACATATCCCTATTTCGGATCAATATAGTGTCGTAGGCAATACATAACCCTCTTTGGCATCAATAGAGCCCCATATGAAATGCATAGCCCTCTTTGGCTTCAATATAGCCCCGTAGATAAGACATGACACTCTTAGGAAAAAACATAGCCCTCCTAGGCAATAACATAACACTCTTAGGCAACAACATAGCCCCTTAGACAGTTCATAGCTCTCCAGCTAACCGCAATAGCCCTAATGCCAAAAACAATTCAATAGGCTAAAGGAAAGCAATTTAATAATAAACAATATATAACAATAGTCTCTAATCCATGCCCTATATAGGGCCATTATCAAAAGATTACAAGTCGTGACAGGGAAGGATTATACCCACTCAATAATCCAAGAACTCACCATTATTCCTACACATTCACCAATGATAACAACCCTATTGTACCGCTCCTAAGCTTTAAGGAAACATGGTGAATGAAGAGAATAGCCTTAACATACCTTTTTGATGAATTCTAGTGGCATATCGACTTCTACTGAATATCCCCCACCGATTCTACAATATGGAAGAACCACAATCAATAGACAAGAATGGAAAGTACTATGATAATCCAACAAAAGATACGTATTTCCACCGCAACTCACTATTTGCAGCTTACCAATGCTAGAACCAATGAAAAGAGGGTCTTACCTTCTACTTAAGCTTGAAATAAAGCTCAAAATCTCAAAACACAATGAAACCACCTCCTGCTACAATCACCACAGAGGTACTCCACACAATCCGTAAAGAAAATTATACCAAAATGACAAGCTCACGACGTAGAGCAACTTTCTTGAAGCTTGCAAGATGAAATCACTAAGACCTAAAGAGTATTTTATAGACTTGGGGAGAATTTCTCTGTAGTTTGGGCTTCTAGAACAAGAAAATGAAGGTGGTAGATTAAGTAAAGTTCCCACCGACCTTGGCCCGCCTCACGATCCTGCTTGCGTCATCTTGCAAAAATGCAAATATATCTCTATCTTGAATTTGTATGAATAAATAGTTTGATGAATAAGAATCTAGACTCATAGACCTTCGATTTGATAGATTATGCATTCCATAACTCTTTATATATTGGGACAAAATCACTGAGACATATGACCCAAATTACAGAGAAAATATTAAAAGAAACTTACGATAACTTGCACCAACTTTTATTTCACAACTCGCTTAACCTCAAAACATGAGATATGACCCTTGAAAACAATATATTACATACCAAATCATAATTAATTTCTTAATCACTCTTTCCTCGAAGGTGCGGGTTAATTTAGAAATTCGGAAGGTGCGGGCGTTACATTCTCAATGTATAATAAATCGTTTGGAACCATTAGTGTTCCAATAAAATCCTCTCAAGAAGATACTTTAAAATGCTTGAACTTGGTTTTGTATTGAAAAAAGAAGTCTTGGAATAGTTATACAAAGACGCTCAATAATTTTCAACTCAGTAGGATTCATGAAATAAAATAGCTATGAACAATGATTCAAACTAAGAATGTAGAAGGTAATATAATGTCAATAACAATTTTTTTGAAACTTTGAAAAAGAAATGGAAGTACAACTTAGAATCATACAACTTAGGGTGAAACCCTAGAATTTACTCTTACTGGCTGAATAGCGTTACATAATTAGAAGAATAGTGTTCTTAAAGAAACTCGAAGAACTTTAAGAAGATGCTTGAAAACGGTAGCTTTCTCCTCTTGGATCCTTGCCGTAAGTCTTGGAATTGTTACTGACACTCCCATAAATAGAGAGGCAACACTGGCACTCAATACCGTATTCGATCGGGTTAGCCATTGAAACAAACTAGCTAACTAAACTGTGGGCCCAAAAGATTGGGCAGCACAACATCTGAAATATAAAGCCTGGACCATTAAGGTCATGACCTGAATAATAATAAACCATATAAACAATGGTAGACAAGCCACCATAAAAATGTACTAGCTAGTCGACGAGGCCACAATTGAAGACATACATACTTACAGACACATATATATACATGCCAAGCCTATGGGAAGAATATTTTAATCTACATAAGAAAACCAAAATATTATGTCAACAATAGCCTCTACGAGTGACATAAGCATTGTTGGGACAAAGCCTCGACTATACCCAAACTATAAGATGGATCATACGAACTCACAGTTGAACCCAAATCCTAGTGGGTGGGTCGATAAGAATCCCTGCACTGACCTGCTCGCTCGAAACAAAAAAGTAGCATCCCTAGGTAATGGGACGTTAGTATGATGAAAAAATGTACTGGTATGAAGGTGGAAAGTAGAATCATAAGTAGTTGCTGTAAAAAAGGTAATAGAGATACCACCTAAAAGTTAAACTCAAATAATATCCATGGCTGGAATTTATCCTCCTACTATTCAAATATGCATGGTATGCTCGTGTAATTTTATAT